>JAQQSU010010531.1:0-12406 GCA_028627135.1 Pseudochirops cupreus | reverse complement strand
CCTGGTGCCACAGGCTCCACGTGACCACATTCAGCCTATTAGGAAACAGAGTATACTTTCAAATATCCAAGGGTCCTCAGGGTCACGTAGCCACTTTAACAAAGGGCCTAGGGGCAGGGAAGATCTTCAGATTCCCATAACAGACAATATCTTTTTTGAGACTGTAATAGACAAAACAGGGATTAGACTGGTAAATGTAAATAGGTTCAGAACACACTGAAGGACCACCTCCTTACCCCCAAAGTGTTGGCCTTCCCTGAGGGAGGTGTTAATATGAGTCAGTAAATTAATATGGCAGCCAAAAAAATCTCGAGAGTCTTATTCTGTATTAATAGATTACTGTTCAGAATCAGGGAACTGATAAGACTGGTATCATTGTTCAGTCATTTATTTTCAGTTGTGTCTGACTCTTCATGTCCCCATTTGGGGTTTTCTTGGTAAAGATATTGAAATAGTTTGCCATTTCCTTCTCCAACTCATTTTACAAATGAGGAATTAAGGCAAACACAGGTAAGTGATTTGCCCCAGATCACACAGCTAGTAAATGTCTGAGGCCAGATTTGAACTCACCGAGAAGAGTCTTCCTGACTCTAGGCCTAGCACTCTATTCACTGTGCCACCTGGCTACTCTAGGATTCTTGTACTCTTATACAAAGTAGGTACTCGATTAATATTTTGCAAATTAAATAGAAACACTAACCTTCTCATCATGAATGGTGAACCTAGAAAACTATAGGAGTTTCTGTCTCCTATAGAAAGGCAATTTACATTTGAATAGACAAGGGATTTATTCAATTCAATTTAACAAACAGTTACAGCACACTATCTTTGGCACTAGGGAAAATGTGAAATTTACATAAAATTGGAACTATCCTCATAGAGCCTGAAATCTAGTCAGGGAATACCTACATATAGATAACTGTGATACCCAATCATAAGCATTTTAACAAACTATTAAAACCAAGGATTATACGAGGTATGAAGGATTGCATCACATATCATGTTAACTTCAAGTGCTAAATAGAAGGTTCAGTTCTTGATATTAGTTATAGAACCAAGTTGTTATTTGGTCATTTTTCAGTCATGTCCAACTCTTCGTGACTCCATTCGTGGTTTTCTTGGCAAAGAAACTGGGGTGATTTGCCATTTCCTTTTCCTGTTCATTCTACAGATGAGGAAACTGAGGCAAACAGGGTTTAGTGACTTACATCGGGTCACACAGATAGTAAGTGTTGGAGACCAGATTTGAACTCTTGATGATAAGTCTTCCTACCTCCAGGCCTAGTGTTCTATCCACTTGTGCACTTAGCTGCCTGTGGGACCAAGTTCATTTTATTTAACTAATATGAGAATGCTGTTCTCCAGAGGGCATTAGTCTATGTTATCTGGTGCTAATGAACTAGGGAAAGGGAGAGGGAGAGGAAGAGAGAGAGAAATTACAGTCATACTTTATTACATTGAAATTAAATATATATGTTTGCTATTAAATAATTGTTAATTATAGAAATTATTCACTATAGATTCCCTGGGGACTAGCTGTTAACTATTTTCATTCTTAAAGCAATGCTTCCCTCTCATGATGTTTACTGCTATCTTCTTGGAAATACGTCCCTTCCCCCAATTTGTTTACAAAATATTTCATCAAGGTAAATTGTTTTTTTGACTGCATTTCCATGGCTCCTCTGACTTACAGAACAGACTAACTCATTGACTTATGATAGACAATAACTTCTATGTGATGCTAAAGATCTTAACCCAAATAGCCAGGCTGTTTTCCAACTGTAAGATGTCAGGCAGTATATCTGATAGTCATTCAATCACTAAGCATTTATTAAATGCCTACTATGTGCCAGATGTTGGATAAACAAAACCAAAAGTGATAGTTTCATCTTTAAGAAGTTTAAAATATAGAAGTGAAAGAAATCACACACACACATAAAATATATGTTATATATATGTGTGTGGGTATAGATGCACATGTAGCATGTGATACATATATGTATACATATATACATGCCATATACATACATATATTTGTGCATGTACACACACATATATTTATATACATATACACACACAAGATGGGATCAGGAAAAACTTCTCATAGAAGGTGGTTCTTGAGCTACATCATGAAGTAAGGGAGGGATTGTATAAGATGGAGGTGAGACAGGAGTAATTCCAGGTATAGGGAATAGTCAGTGCAAATGTGTGTGGAGAAAGAAGACCAATTTGAATGAATCATAGAAGTGGATTAATGAACAGTGAGTCTGGAAATAGGGGTGAGGAAAAGTTGTAAAGTGCTTCATAAGCTATACAGTAGAGTATATTTAATTTTAGAGGCAATATGATGCCACTGAAGTTTAAATAGGGCAATGACACAGTCAAATCTGCAGTTAAACAAATTTTTTTTGACATTAATGTGGAGGTTAGAATGAAGGGAAGAGAGATGAGTCCAGCCCAAATTAAGAGATCATTACAGTAATCTAGGAGGTTCGTGATGAGAGTCTGTAAGGACAGCTGTATAAGGAGAGAAAAGGGATTGAATGATAATTGCATGGTAGATTTTTAGCATAGGATGCTTTTGTATATAGCGCCAGTCCAGTGAACAATTGTGAAGTAGGTTAAATTTGTCATTTACACCCTCATTTGCTTATTTTTTTAAATCTCCCTTGTATAAAGTATATAAAACTTTCATGAAGGGTGATCTGGCATTTCACATAGGTATACATCTTTTCACTAGGTAGGACACTATTCTCTAGACTTTGCTGTACCTCCTCTTCTCCATCAGATCTTGCCAAAGTCCTAATTTCTGGTAGGAAGCCAGTAACTAATTTGAGAAACTAATTCATGCAAATGAGTGTAAAGAATGCTAATAACAGATTAATGAATATCAACACATTTGAAATTTAAATCATATTCTACTAGAGATCTTGTCTCAACTCAAAGGAAAGAAGAGTTTGGAAGGAGAATTAGGGGCATGACTCAGCTCATGATAGTTAAATAGTTGTCTCCTCTATTTTAAAAGATTTTCTGCATTTGGAGATATGATTTCAAACTGTATTGAGCTAAATTCCCTTGTAGAGAGATATCAACTAGATTAGAATGAAAAGGCAATAAGAAGTAGATTTAGAAACACAAAAAGTTCTCAGAGAACATACTCCAGTGACTTTCTTGATAACTTTCTCGAGTCAATAGATGCCTTAGATATCATCACATCCATGTAACTGGGATTATTTTTCCTGAAAGGAATTACCCACATTTGGCCTGATGACAGTACGAGGTGCCATTTTCTTCTTTTATGTTTACTGAGGCTTACAAGATATTGGTTTGTTTTCTTCTTTTTGGCTTGACATTCCATTCATGGGAGATTTTATTATCATATATCTTTAAATTTAGGATGACCTCATTCTCCATTTTACTTATTGAAAAACTCCCTTTCTTTAAAGCCTATCTCAAATGCCGTCTCTTACACAAGGTCTTCAATTATTGTTACCTACTCCTCATCCTTCACTCTTACTTCTGATTCCATAAGTAATGACATCCCCCTTAAGATACTGTGAATTGAATAGTCCAGTTTGAGCATGAACAGCTTGTATTGTCTAAGTTAGTGGTTCTCAACCTGTGGGTCGTGACCCCTTTGAGGGTCAAATGACCCTTTCACAGGAGTCGCCTAAGACCATTGGAAAACACATATTTCCGATGGTCTTAGGAACCAAGACACTGCTCCTCTATCTGTCTTCAGGTGGATCCGCCCACATGCAGATACACCCACATACGAGTATTAAAGGGTCACGGCATTAGGAAGTTTGAGAACCACTGGTCTAAGTCAATACCTTATATGGATTATGAAGATTAGTATTTCTAAAAAGGAATGGCTGAAAAGCCATCATCAACAATTGATCAATATGTCTACTTTATCATTAAAAAAAAACTCTTCATGAGATCTATTCATATACTGAGATAGCTGTTGAAAATATGAGCAAGCAGGTAGTGTTTTCTTGACAACTCTCAAAACCGGGTAACATCTTTGCAATCACATTGACTGAAAGGTCTAGAAGATACGAAATTCCATGCTGTTTATTGTTTATTGATTACTTTTAAAATCTGTATTTTTAATTGTTAGGATAAAAGATAACTTTGAAGGCTTACCTCCAATAAGGTATTTCCTTTGTCTCTACAGATCTTACAGAATTTTCTGATATGTGTGTGACAGGTTGGTATGTATATGGTCAATCTCACTAGCACTGCTTTCCTGTGACTCTCTGAGAGCCTACTCAGGGCTATTAAGCTTATATTCTTGGTTTAGCTCCAACTCACTGGGAACTTGCATTCTGATTCAACCACTAAGAATCATTTAGAGCTCAAATCATAATAGAACATCATTTAATTACATTAGAGAAAGCATGGTAAAATTGAGAAGCGCTAAGAAACATAATTCAATAAAATACACGGTCATTTGCTTTCACTCCAACTGAAATATGATCTGATCCATACCTAGTCTGTAATACAATAATTGTTTACTATTCTGAGACTGAATTCTACTCTATTCCCACTTCTAGGACAGGCTATAATATTTTTCCGATTCCATACACTCCTACATGCCCACGGGTACAGAAGGTAGGAAGTTCTATTGTTGTTATTCAGTTGTTTTGTCAGTCATTTCCAACTCTTCTTGATTGCATTTGGGGTCTTCTTGGCAAAGACACTGGAGTGGTTTGCTATTTCCTTCTCCAGGTCATTTTACAGATGAGGATACTAAGGCAAACAAGGTTAAGTGACTCAGGGTCACAGAGTTGGTAAGTGTCTGAGACCAGATTTGAACTCAGGAAGATGAGTCTTCCTGACTGCAGGCCTGGCACTCCATACTCTGTGCCATCTAGCTCCCCAGGTAGCTGTATTACTTCTTCATAAAATTTCCTGTCTCTGAACACAGTTAGGGGAAAGCACATGTCTCTCTGTCTCTGTCTCTCTGTCTCTGTCTCCGTCTCTCTCTCCTTCACCCTCCCCCAGCCCCAACCATGGTAGTTCAGGTCAGTGGTATTTAAAGTGCAGAGGAAACCATGCCATCCATGGAACTGGTTGGGGAAACTGACGCCAGTTCATGGGGTTCACTGTCCTTTCATTTTGCACTAATCACTCTGACTTGGAAGGACTGGAATGCACTGTAGCCAAATTGCTTCAGTGCTTACTAGTGTGAGATATTATTGCCTAACTCATGGGGTAAATACATCTTATTTACATGGCTACAGCTGTGTTAACCCCCTCTTCCTTCTACATTTACTTTCATTTTTTTTCTCTGCTTTGCTACTTCTTTTGTCTTCAGTCCAGCTAACCAATTTGTTTCCTTTCCTTCTGTCACCTAGTGTCATGAGGAAAAGGGACAAATGAAAGTATGGCCAAAGTGTCTCATTACTTTCTCTTTATGGAAACATCATTCAATATTTGGTCACATTTTTCAGAAGGAAGACATATTCTGGCCATAGTTGTTTGCCCCTCTCATGGAATATGTCCTGTCAAAACTCTATATAAATATAGGATTCTTTATTGTAGGGTATCAGGTACTATCACCTTTGGACATTCACAGACTCAGATTCAAGTTATGGGAACTTTAAATGGTAATTGACCTCTCTTGGTTCTCTTGTCACCTCACCAACTTGGAGTTTCTATAGTTAATTTGGATCTTTGTATTCAGTTGTTTGTCATGTTTGTAGATCTAGGCAGAGGGAAGCATAAAAACAGCAAAATATATTTAACTGTGACATAAATAAATAGGAAATACTGAAAACAGTATAAGTCCTTGCTTCTGAATAGTGTCTGTCTACTTCATTCTGGAATTATTTGGGAAGTGAGTTCCTCCAACTGACTCACTTTAGTGATGTCATCAGGTAGATCCAATGTCTCTCTGAGCCCAGAGTTAAGGTTGGGAAGTGTCACTGTGGATGGCCTTGGGGATAATCTGCTGACCCAAATTATATAGTTTGTTCACTATTCCTTGCTTACCTGAAAGCTCCCACTTTTAAATATAGTTTCTGGCTTGATTTTTCTCAAGAAATCTTATCACTCCTGGTTATGGTCGATTTCATCCACTGGCCTACTTCCCTTCCTTTGCCCCATTGTTGTAGATTACAACAAAAATGCCCAAATGGCCATTATTCCTCCATCTTTTTGTTTCTACTCTTCTTTCCCAGGCATTTTAGCGAAATAGGATGAAAGTGATTCCTGTCAGCCTTGACAAAGAAAAAAACAACTTTGTATTATTCCTTTTGCTATAGTGTGAAATAAGCACCCTCATTCCCTCTCTCTATCTCTCTGTTTGTCTCTGTCTCTATTTCTGACTCTCCCTCTTCTCTCCCCCTCTCTTCCCTATAGAAGCAAGAGTGAGCTGCACACAGGCAGCTCTAGATGATGGCATTCTTCTAGAATATTACAGGAATTTTGAATGAGATCCATGACCATTCTGAAGATATGAATCTAGCAATCCATACAAGGAAATGCAAATTGTGAAAATTGTGGCATGCAGTTGGATAAAAAGTCCTTTGAATAAGTCCATCAGTATAGACAGCTTGGTCATATATAATTGACACAGAATTGGCTAGGAGGAAAACAATGATCTAGATTGAACTCCAAGATTTAAGTGTGTTTCTTGTATCTTTTTAACACTAATGTTTTTCTGTTGATGTTAGAGGCTTATAAATTGTGGAATATTGTAGTCTCATAGGAATCAAAATTTCGGAAAAACTAAAGAATATGAATAAGAGCTGGTTTTTGTAAGCAGGTGTAGTGCCAACACAATATTCACAGGGCCAATGGCAACTGTGAATATGCCAGCATAGTGCTTAATTGCAAAATATAACAGACTCTCCATATAGAAGACAGAAGCAAAAACACTTATTTGGACGCCAGAAAATCAAATCCCAACACCAGGAAATCGAATCCACCATAGCAACATTGAAGTTAATATACCATAACATAGCAAAGAGCCACATCATGCTTTAGCCTTCTCACAAACATTTACTCATAAGCCTGTCTACTTGCCTGCTATCCTCTCTCTTCTCACCATCTAGCAGTTCTGACTCCCAGTTTCCTGTAGGCTCTGCTCCACCCTTCAGCAAGATCCTCCCACCACACACTCCATGTGATTGCATTCAGCCTCTTAGGGGGCAGGGAAGATCTTCAAAGCAGGGAAGGTCTTCAAATTCCCTTAGGCTTATTAAGTGGCAGGGAAGATCTTCAAATTGCCATTACCATTACAGTAGGCTGGTACATATTACCAATGATGATATGTGAAAAAAGGCCATAAAAGAAGTTATTGAGTACATATATGTTCAGAGAAGGAAAGCTTATGAACCCCTTTTTGAGATTTTTAAAAACTGCTAAATTTCAGTTAGAAGTTACGAAATTAAAATACTCTACTCAAGTTCATAGACATCCTGAAATCTTTTCACAAAGCCAGACAGTATGAAAAGAATGCTATATTTTGAGTCAGATAACCAGGGTAGGAATCTTTGTTCTGTTAATTACCACCTGTGTAATCTTGGGAAAGTCCATTGCCCTTTCTTAGGCACAATTTCCTTGTCTGTAAAATGAGACAGCTGGGTGATTTCTATGGTTCTTCCTAACTCAAAGTACTGGGAACATAAGTCATACATGGAGGCAAAAGAAAGTCTTAGGAGAGAAGGGACACAGTTGAGGTAGTATTAGGCAAGAATTCAAGAGCTATTGTTAAAACCTTTTGATTGCTAACATTCCTTACCTCAAATAGCTAACATTCCTCAATTCCAGTCAATTTACTCCTCAGGTACAGGATCAGGTGTATTAGAAGACTTAATCCATGCATTGTGGCTTTGAATTAGATGTACAAAGCCAGCCCTTTCCCTCCCTCAATGGCATACCCTTCCAAACTTCCTGTCTTGCTCTTATATTCCCTCCCTTCTCCACAACTTTTCAATGAACTAAACCATGTTGCCGGGAAAATACCAGAAACTCATTTACACTGAAGTAGTATAACAGTTTTAGCTCTTGCCAGGGATAAATATATTCTAATTAGCATTAGAATTTCATTAATTTAACTTAAGAAATTTCAAAACAAGGAAAGCAAACCTTTCCAAAAACAAAAGAGAACAGCAATAACCTAAAGTCGAGTGAAATAAATGCACCGTTAGGTTGAAGCTGGTGAACTTTTAGTTGTTTTTCTGTTGTAGTAACTGATTGTCAATCTATATTCCCACCCCTTTGCCTAATACTCTATAGATATAGTGCTGTATGGTTTATAAAGTGACATATGTGTAAGTACACACACACAGGCAGCTAGATAGCTCAGTGAATAGAATGGTGGGCCTAGAGTCAGGAAGACCTGAGTTCAAATCTGTCCTTAGACACTCGCTAGTTGTGTAACCCTGGCCAAGTCACTTAGCCTCTGTTTGCTTTAATCCACTGGAGAGGGAAATGGCAAATCACTCCAGTATCTTTGTCAAGAAAATCCGATGGACAGTAGGGGCCAACACACACACACACACACACACACACACACACACACACACACACACACACATATAAGCATTTAATATGTATAATAACAATGAAAGATAGGGGCTGTTTTAATCCCTACTTTACAGCTTAGAAAATTGAGGCTCAGAAAACTTACATGACCTATCTATAGTCAAACAGTTTGTAAACATCTGAAGCAGGATTCAAACCCAGGTCCTCCTAGCTCTAGGGTTAGTATTCTAGCCACTATGTATATTATTCAGCATGCCTTCCCAACCTATCTTTCTAGAATGATTTCACATTACTCTCTTTGTGTGATAGGACTAGTATCCACCAGGATTTACTCCTTCTTTCTCTCCCAACAGTAATTAGTTTTTTTTTCCTAAAAGATGATTGAGTTGCCCATAGGACATGATTGGTTCCTGCTTCCCATGAAACAGGTTCTTAATTACCTTAGGGTATAAAAAGTCCCACCCATGTGGAACCTAGGCCTCTCAGTCTTGGAGAATACCAGGAAACCAAGTAAGTCGCCATACCCTGTCTGCCTGACCAGTTATGTTTCCATATAGTGGTGATGGATGCTGAGTCTACACACTTTATGTTCTAGTCAAACTGACCAACTTGTTCTTCTTGGTTTACAATAGTCCATCTCCCACCACTGTGCTTTTGCGTCATCTGTCTTCATGTTTAGAACTCTCTCCCTTCTATCTCCCACCTTTTAGAAAATCCTTAGATCCATTCAAAGCCTTCTTTAAATGCTATCCTCTCCATAAGGTCTTTTCTGATGGCCCAACTTCCCTTCCTACTTACTTGAAATTATTTTA
The DNA here is from genome assembly GCA_028627135.1 of Pseudochirops cupreus. Taxonomy (NCBI): domain Eukaryota; kingdom Metazoa; phylum Chordata; class Mammalia; order Diprotodontia; family Pseudocheiridae; genus Pseudochirops; species Pseudochirops cupreus. The sequence continues at coordinate 3,095 of JAQQSU010010531.1, read as the reverse complement.
TATTGAATTGATAGCATTTATTCAACTATATGTTATATTTATCTTTTTACTTACTTCGTATCTATGTATCTGTCCACATGCTATTTCTTTCCAGTGTGATATAAACTACTTGAGACCTTAGACTAACTAGACTAACCCTGTTTCCCCAGAAAACAATCCAGTACCTGATATGTAATAAATCTTTATTAAATTATATTTAGTAACTTTGTGAGATAGTGGAGAAGTTAAGGATACCACAGGAAGACATGAAATATAACAAATCTAGCTGAGAAATATGGAGGTTGAAAAAAATATACAACTATAGAACAGTCAGCATTTTGTACACACTCTGGTACATTTTCAGCTAAATTATTCATTAAATAGGCTTTTGTGACCCAGCCTGGATATATATCTTATATTTTATATCATGGTTTCTTTGGGTAAATATGTTCTTAGCTTCAAGAAACTGACTAACCGTTGAAACAGTCGTTCATTTGATTACTACCTTGTGAGGATTAAAATTATGGAATCAAAGAAGCTAATTAATAGGGATCTTAGACGCCCCTCAATCCAAGCCTTTCATTTTACAGATGAGGAAACCAAGACCCAAAGTGGTTAAGTGATCAAAAGAAGGACAGAGAGGTAGTAAGTAGAAAAGTTGGAATTTGAACCCAGGTTCTCTGACTTCAAATCTACCACTCTTTCAATTGTGATTTTCTGTAAATATCTTAATTTGGATCACAGATGACAATATTTATAAAGCATTTAACCTAGTGACTGGTACATAGTAGATACTTAATAAATGCCTGTCCCCCACTTTATTTGACCCATATTGAGCTATTTTTTACTTGCTTTTTGGCACAAATATAAGTCTAACCTAAAAATATTGAAAAAAAAAGTTAAGCTTTCTACATAAGAAACAATTTAATTCTTAACTGAATATGTCTTCTCAGAAAAAAAGTAACTGTAAAGACTAAGCTGTACCATTTACAACAGCATTTTGACAGGGACTATCATACTTTTTTATTGTCTTTAAAGATGATTAAATCATAATTAGGACAGGAAAGGTTATAAATGTAAGGATTTTTTTCATTCCTGCCAAACTTTTAAATAAGGAGGTACTATTAGGACTGAAAATCCGGGTGAGAAGAAATTAATACAATTAACTCTTATTTGTAAACATTACTGGTAACCAAAACAGATGAAATGCAGCTTTGTTATCTGACTGTTGCTGCCTCCAAGGCATTGGAAGCAATACAATACTAGGAATAAAAAAAACAAAACCAAAAACCAAACCTGTGCTTACTGAGAAAGTTGTGTAGGGGGGTGTTATTTTTCATGTTAACCATTTTCCCCCACTTAGTAGTATTTTATTTTTTTCCAATTACATATAAAGATAGTTTTCAATATTCACTTTTATAAGATTTTGATTTCTAAATTTTTTCCCCTTTTCATTCCCCCTCCCCAAGACGGCATGCAATCTGATATAGACTATACATGTATAATCCTATTAGACATTAGTCATGTTGTGAAGGAAGAATCAGAATAACAGGGAAAAACAACAAGAAAGAAAAAAGAGAAAATAGTATGCTTTGATCTGCATTCAAACTCCATAGTTCTTTCTCTGGATATGGATAGTATTTCCCATCATGAGTCTTCTGGAGTTATCTTAGATCGTTAAATTGCTGAGAAGAGGTAAGTCTATCAAAGTCAATCAGAGTACTTTTACTGTGTATGGTGTTCTCCTGGTTCTACTCACTTTACTCAGTTCATGTAAGCCTTTCCCGGTTTTTCTGAAATCTACCTGCTCATTATTTCTTATAGAACAGTAATATTGCATTACATTTATATCCCACAACTTGTTCAGCTATTCCCTAAGTAATGGGCATAACCTCAATGTCTAATTCTTTGCCACCACAAAAAAAGCAACTATAAATATTTTTTATACATGTAAGCTCTTTCTCCTTTTTATGATCTTTTTGGGATCAAAGCTGGATCAAAGCATATGCACAGTTTTATAGTCATTTGGGCATAGTTTTAACTTGCTCTCCAGAATGGTTGAATCAGTTCACAACTCCACCAACAATGCATTAGTGGCCCAATTTTCCCACATCTTCTCCAACATTTATCATTTTCCTTTTTTGTTATATTAGCCAATCTGATAGATGAAAGGTGGTATCTAAGAGTTGTTTCTATTTGCATTTTTCTAATCAATAGTGATTTAAAACATTTTTTTTAAACATAGCTTTAATTTCGTCTGAGAACTGCTTGTTCATATCCTTTGATCATTTATCAATTGGGGAATTGTATTCTTTTAAATTTGACTCAGTTTTCTATATATTAGACAAATAAGGCCTTTATCAGAGACACCAGCTATAATAATTGTTTCCCAGCTTTCTGCTTCCCTCTAATCTTGCCTGCATTGGCTTTGTACAAAAACTTTAAAAAATTTAATGCAATCAAAATTATCCAATTTGCATTTTGTAATGTTCTCTATCCCCTGTTTGGTCATAAATCCTTCTCTTTTCCAAAGATCTGACAGGTCAACTATTCCTTGCTCTCCTAATTTGCTTATGGTATCATTTTTTATGTCAAAATCATGTACCCATTTTGCCCTTATATTGTTATATGGTGTAAGATGCTGGTCTCTGCCTAGTTTCTGCCATACTATTTTCCAGGTTTTTTGTTTTGTTGTATTTTATATATACATATATATATATGTATGTATGTATATATATATATGTACATACATACATACATACATATATGTATGTACATATATTTGCAAACAGTGAGTTCTTGTCCCAGAAGTTGAAGTCTTTGGGTTTATCAAACAGTAGATTACTATAGTTATTGAATACTATGTCTTGTGCACCTAACCTATTCTACCGATCTACCACTCTATTTCTTAGCCAGGACCAAATAGTTTTGATGGTTTCCTGCAACCATTTTAAAATCATCCTTTAAATGAAAGCACCTTACTTTCACCATAATTAAAGAAGTATCCGTACTAGTATATAAGAAAATACTTAATTGATATTGAATGTCATAGTTTTTTTTTGACAAAATGGCTTTTGATCTTTTCCAGTTATAGCCACATATATTCAGAATTAGCC
>JAQQSU010010530.1:0-12407 GCA_028627135.1 Pseudochirops cupreus | reverse complement strand
AGCCAAAGTAAAAAAGATATTGTAGCAATTAAGTTCAGGGATAAAGTGTAGCATTAAGAGTGCAGCAAAGTAAGTGAACGAAAGTGACCGAAAGAGCACGAAACAAAACTCCTCTAACCTCCTCCTTCTATCTCCTCCACCCTCCACCTCTGCCAGTATCTTCTGTTAGCTCAAGCTGTCTGATATCCAAGGTAAATATATACACTTTATAAAACCAGTTTATTTCTTTACATTCTCTTTTGTTATGTTTTTATACAATATTTGTTATTTATAAATACTTTTTCTTATTTAAAAACACATAGCAAAAAATACTGAGGTGGCATTTTGTGGGCTGGAATGGATTAAAGGCATTTCAATTAATTTCAATGGGGAAAATTGATTTGATATACAAGCAGATTGAGTTACAAGCTCAGTAACAGAACGAATTAAACTCGTAAGTCAAGGTACCACTGTAGATGTTATTTTTATCATCCCCATTTCACAATTGAAGAAACTGAGGCAGATCCCTGTTAAATAACCTGACCAGGGTTACATAGCTGGTAAGTGTCTGAGATTGGATTTGAACTCCTGACTCCAGGTCCAGTGCTCTCAAAATGCTCCAGGTTCTTTGCCACCAATCTGTAAATTATCGCTTTGTAAGCATTTAGCAAACAGATTAATAAAATAATGGACCACAGGTGAAACAGGCTGGAATATCAAAGGGGTGATGCTTGTCATGTGGTGGTTATTGACCCCATGGCATTTCTAGGACTTTGTCCTTTAACCCTTCATGGTCACTAATTCTTTGTATGATGTGGTCTTGGTTAGAAGACATAAGAAAGAAGCAAAATTAATGGTAGAAAAAGCTCTGTTCCAACATTGAGATTTACCAATGGAGACATGGTGGTAGGTAGAATAAAATTAGTAGCTGGAAGTAGATGTTTATTTTGCTTTCAGAAAAATGAATGTTTCATTTGATATGAAATGGAGATAGTTGAAGGACCTGTTGCAAAACAGAAAATAATAATCACCCTCCTAACAGCTGTAACTTGTGGCTCAGGGCTCATTTGCATAAGACTCTCCTCATTGGTGGAGATTGATTGCATTCAGTGTTCCATAAGTTGATTACAGCTTGAGAGAAGAGAGAGCCTGGTTTTCTAGATCTCAAATTCCAAAGAGAAGACACATGGCTCCAGATTCTCTTTAGGTTCCTAAAGGAAGAGAGGTTATTGGAAGAAGCCAATATACAGAGAAGCAGGCATCTCAGTCATGTGCCTAACTATATTAGAGACTTTTCAGGGAAATTCAGTGTGAGTGAGAGTTGAGACTTTTATTCTTGGTGGAGCTAAATTATCTCATTCCCAATGGACATGACTCATTCATTCTTAATTGTGAAGAATATTCTCATATGAACACCTTCTCTGATTTCTGTCTTGTTACCAACTTATATAAATGATTTTTTTTTTGCCATTTACTACATGTTTTCATTGTGGAATTGGTATTTAGTGGGAAGGGAATCAAGCCTTGGATGTGTAGCTTGGGGCATTCCTTCCTTGGGGATAGCAATCAGGAATGCAGCTTGAGCCTAAAAGTTATTGCAATATTTAAGGAACAGATGGATATAATTTTAGCCTGGTACCACCTCTCTCTGAGGAGAGCAATGCAGTCAGCCTCTGGCTCCAACCCCCTGCTTACTCCCTTGGCAGGAATAAAAATCTTCCTTGGAGAAAGTGAAAGGAGGAGACTTGAGAGATTATGTATCCTTGCCTCACTGTAAGATACATCCAGACTTACTTGAGCAGACTTACATAACCTACATAGGCAAAACACACGCAGGGCACTATACCCCTATCCAGTGCTTTCATACTTAAAAAGCATTTTGCCAACAACCTTTTGAGGTTTGTGGTGCAAATATTATTACTTCCTTTTTACAGATCAGGAAACTAAGACTCAGAAAGATTGCATGATTTGTATATAGTCCCACAGATTGTGTCAGAGCTGAGATAGGAGCCCAGTTCTTTGCCTCCTAAGTCTAGATAAGTCCAAAAATGATTATTTGCTTTATAGAATTTATTTTTCACTGTAGTACTATACATTTAAGCAAAAAACTAGGTGGCACAGTGGATAGAGCGCTGGGCCTGGAGTTAGTAAGATCTGACCTCAGACACTTTCTAGCTGTGTGACCCTGGACAAGTCACTTAACCCTGTTTACCTCAGTTCTTTTTATGTAAAATGGGATAGAGAAGGAAATGTCAAACCGCTTTTTCATGAAAGCTATAAAATTGAGTGGCAAAGGGTCAGACACTACTGAAAAAAGATTAAACAATAACAACAAAGGGGATTATAACAATATATCACAGAGATCATACACGATGACCACGTGGTATTTATACCAGGAATGCAGGGCTGGTTCAATAACAGAAAACTATTAGCTTAGTAATTATTAATATTGTCATAATTAGTAATAGTAATAACTATTAGCATAACAACTAATCAGTGTAATTAATCATATCAAGAGCAAAAACAACAAGCATATGATGCAATAGATGCAGAAAAAAGATCTTTGGCATAATACAATACCCATTCCTATTAAAAACAGTAGAAAACATAGGAATAAATGGAGCCTCTCTTAAAATAAGTAATGTCTTTCTAAAACCGAGAGCAAACAGTATCTGTAACAGGGATAAACATAAAGCCTTCCCAACAATATCAGGGGTGAAACAGGGATGTCCACCTTGCTAGTTATAGGGGCCGCTAGGTGGCACAGTAAATAGAGCACCAGCCCTGGAGTCAGGAGGACCTGAGTTCAAATGTGACCTAAGACACTTAACACTTACCTGCCATGTGACTTTGGGCAAGTCACTTAACTCCAATTCCCCTGCCTTCCCCCTCCAAAAAGCAAAAAAAGAAAAAAAAAAGAAAAAGAAAGAAATGCTAGCTATAGCAACGAGACAAGAAAAAATTGAAGGAAAAGACATAGTCATTAAGGAAACAAAACTAACTTTCTCTGCAAATGACATTATGAAGGTATACTTAGAGAACCTTAGAGAATCGACTAAAAAGCTTGTTGAAAAAATGAACAATTTTAGCAAAATTGCAGGATATGAAATAAATGTACATAAATCATCAGCCTTTCTATATATATTACCAATAAAACACAGAAGAAAGAGATAAAAAGAGAAATTCCATTTAAAATAACTGCAGAAAATACCAATACCTGGACTCTACCTGCCAAGACAAATGCAGGGACAATATAAAACAATTACAAAACACTGTTCACACAAATAAAGATTGAACTGAATAATTCGAGATATGTTAATTGTTCATGGGTAGGCTGAACCCACATACCAAAAATGGTAATTCAAAGAATTATTTTATACAGTTAGAAAAAAATAAGTAAATTTATCTGGAAGAACAGAAAGTCAAGAATATGAAGAGAATCAATGAAAAAAAATGTGAAAATAGTGTAGCTTAGCAATACCAGATTTCAAATTATATTACAAAGCAGTAATCATCGAACAAATCTGTTACTGGCTAAAAAATAGAGAGGTGGATCAGTGGGATGAATTAGGTATACAATTCACAAGAAAAAATGAATTCAGTAGTCTAGTGTTTGATAAACCCAAAGACTTAAGCTTTGGGGGTAAGACTTCACCATTTCACAAAAACTGCTGGAAAAACTGGAAAGTAGTTGGCAAAAACATAGATCAATATTTCACATTGTGTACCCAGATATGGTCAAAATGGGTAAGTGTTTTAGACATAAAATAAATTAGGGGAGCATGGAAAAATATACCTATCAGATCTATGGATAAGGGAAGAGTTTATGACCAAATGAGATAGAGAGGAACATGGGAAATAAAATGGATACTTTTGATTATATCAAATTAAAAAGGTTTTGCACAAACCAAACTAATGCAGCCAAAATTAGAAGGAAAACAGGAAACTAAGGAAAAAATTTATAGCAAGTTTCTCTAATAAAGGCTTCATTTCTCAAATATTGTATATAGGGACCTGAGCCAAATTTATAAAAATAAGAGCCATTCTTCAGTTGATAAATGGTTAAAGAACACGAACAAGCAGTTTTCAGAAGAAGAAATCACAGCTATCTACAGTCATATGAAAAAAATACTCTAAATCACTACTAATTAGAAAAATGCAAATGAAAACAGCTCTCAGATACCACCTCACACCTATCTGATTGGCTAATATTCTAGACAAGGTAAATGACAAATGTCAAGGGGAAGTGGAAAAATTAGGACACTAACATATTGTCCATGGAGTTGTGGACTGGTTCAACCACTCTGGAGAACAATTTGGAACTATGCCAAAATGCTATAAAACTGTACATACCCTTTGAGTGTCACCAGGAATACCACTACTAGGTCTGTATCCCAAAGAGATTAAAAAAGGGTATGTGTAGGGGGGGCGGGGAACAAGGATCTATACATACAAAAATAATAGCAGCTCTTTTTGTGATGGTAAAGAATTGGAAAAAGAGGGGATGGCTACCAATTGGGGAATAGCAGAATCAGAAAAACATTGTACACAGTAACAGAAATATTGTAAGGATGATCAACTGTGAAAGACTTACAGAGTTACAAAGGACCTATGATGAAAAATGCTATCCACCTCCAGAGAAAACTAATGAACTCTGAATGCAGATTGAGGTATACTTTTTACTTTATCTTTCTTATTTTATTGTGTTTTCTTTTGCAACATGGCTAATATGAAGATATATTTTGCATGACCTTACTTACATAATTGATATCCAATTACTTGCCTTCTCAAGGAAGGGGGGAAGGACCAGAGTGAGGGAGGGAATTTTGGAACTGAAATTTTTTTTAAATGAGCATAAAAAAATTTTACATGTAATTTTGAAATAATGAAAAAATAAAAATATATTTTATTTTATTTTGCTTTTTTGGAGGGGGGAGGGCAGGGCAATTGGGGTTAAATGATTTGCCCAAGATCACATAGCTAGTAAGTGGTAAGTGTCTGAGGCGGTATTTGAACTCAGGTCCTCCTGACTCTAGGGCCAGTACTCTATTCACTATGCCACCTAGCTGCCCCAATAAAAATATATTTTAAAAAAGAAAATTACACTGGGTTATATTTAATATGAAAGGGAGATGGATGAAGGACCTGTTGGCAAGTAGAAAACAATACTAACTCTTAATTAATATATTATACAGGCAGGCCTTGCTTCATATAAGTACATTCCTTGACTTTTTTTATTTTAGAAGAATGAACTAGGGGAAGTTTTTACTTAAATGAATACCACAGTGAAAAATAAATTCTGTAAAGCAAATAATCATCTTTGGACTTATGTAGACTTAGGATCAAGAGAACTAACTCTGACACAGTCTGTGGGACCATATACAAATCATGCAATCTCTCTGAGGCTCAGTTTCCTGTCTCATTTTCTGAAGGCAAAGAGCTACCAAAGAGAGAATCATAGGATCGTAATTTAGAGAGTAAGGATTGCAAAGGCCACCTAGTCCAACCCTCCTTTGTTTTGTTTTGGTTTGTTCTGCATATGAGGAAACGGGGTCAGAGACATTTCAGGACTTTCTTAGGGTCACTCGGGTAGTAGACATCACATTCGAACTCAGGAATTGAACCCAGATCTTCTGACTTCAACTCTAGCTTCTGGTCTGTGAGGTTGGGAAGGGATGTTTAGCACAGCTTTGCAAGTAGTTTCTGAAAATCATGAGATCATAAAGCTCCAACCCCCTTTTCTCATTCCCACATCAATAATTTAGGTGACTACACTAAATTGCTTGCAACTAACACGACTGCTGTTATTCAGAGGGGAAGCAGATGCATGCTCAGTTTTCTTAGCACTGCTGCTTGATTTTCAGAGGCCAACAGACAGCCAATGAACCTCTATGGATTTATGACCAGGCCTGACTTCAACTGAGGCCAGGAAGAACACAGCATAGAAAAACATACAGGTCTTCTGCAGTGGTGGCGGTAAAGGGCTGCTTTAACAGGAATGGTAAATAGAGGTTTCTATACTGTCTGGGATGGAGACTGGGCAGAGAAAAAAGCCTGAGAAAGGAGGAAATTGTTTTATTTAAAGGTATAAAGAAGTCAAGCTTCCTCACTCCTCCCAAAATAATGTGACTAAAGCATTTTTAAGACTACGGTAGGAAATTGAATATGTCAGGTTTAACCCAGTCCCTGCTTGAGGACATATAGTACTAGAAATACTGGAAGTACCAGATGAACATTGTAACCCTGAACCCATTTTCACCTGTTGGACGTTTCCACTTAGCTATCTTGTGGTAATTTAAAAACTCAATAGATCCAAAACAGAATTTATTATCTCTTCCCTAAACCCAACTCCTATTCTGAATTTTCCATTTTCTATCTGAGGAACCACCATCCTTCTAGTATCAAAGATTTCCAATGTTGGAGTCACTCCCAACTCCTTACTTTCCCTTATTCCCCAGATCCAACCAGTTCTTAAGTCTCATGGGTGCTCTGGCCACGATGTTACTACAGGTACGTCTGCAATATGTGCTCATGTCTATAAAAATAATTGGTATTTTGTGTCTCATTTTAAATTTGTATTTTTAATGTTTAGTTGTAATTTAAACAAAATTAAGCTTTAGTTTCTTGAGTTTGAGGATTAAAATCATGTCCTTATGATCATGAATAATCAATGTGTCTACCTTATTTTTTAAAATTTACTGAGTGCATAGCCAAATGAAATGTCCTGTGCATATCTATGAACATCTCTTGTATTTATTTGTCCCTTTCTCTCTGTACCTTTATTCAGGCCTTCATCACATTTCACTTGACCTGTTTCAGTAGTTTTCTAATTGATTTCCTTTCTAAAAGTCTCTCCTCTTGCCAATCTTTGCTCCACATATCTGCCAAAGTGATTTTCCTAAAGAACAAGCCTTACCACGTCCTTTCCCTACTCAAAAAATTCCAATGGCCCTTTATTGTCTGTGCTGGAAGTTCCTTTCATTTTAGAAATCACAAAGCAAAATTGTCTTGCTCTTTGTTTTCCCCATAGTACAGCTAAGTTAGACAGTGCTGGGTCTGAAGTTAGGAAGACCTGAGTTCAAATCCAGCCTCAGATACTTACTAATTGTACGACCCTGGGCAAGTCAATTAACCTTTATTTGCCTCGTTTTACTCATCTGTAAAGTGGAGATGGTAATATCACCAGCCTCCCACAATTGTTGTGAAGATTGAATGATTTTAATAATTATTATTATAAATTAACTAAATTAATAAACAATCATAAAAATAAATAATTATAAAATTAATATTATAAATATATGTAATATATATTATATAGAAATATATTATATATAAATATACTTAATATTATAAATATATAAATTATAAAATTAATATAAAAATTAATAATAATATAAAAGCTCTTGCCACATTGCCTGGCACATAGTAAGCACTAGATAAATATGTTTATAAAGAAAGGGACAGATAAATACAAGAGATGTTCATAGATATGCACAAGGACATTTCATTTGGCTATGCACTCAGTAAATTTTAAAAAATAAGGTAGATTAAATATGTTGTTATTATTATGCCTGGCACAGTACCTTGCATGTAGTAGACAATTCAGTACAAATTTTATGGATGGATGAATAGATGTATGAACCATTAAACATCCTCCAGGGTAAATGATCATCTCTCTGACAGTAGCCAGCTGACCCTCTCCTATGTTCTTTCCATGGAGAAGTATGAAATTGAAATTGGGCCAAATGTGGGGAAGGATCTTTCCTCAGCACAAGGTTTTAATATTTTCCATTTCCTGAATATTTACGTATCATTCTCCGCTCCATCTGCCAAATGCTTGTTTCCTGTTCCCTTACTAAATTAATAAGGGATCACTGTTGTTGCTTCCTGCTCTCTCCCCCCACAATCCCACACTCACTCCCAAAGCTTGGCTTTTAAATTTTAATAGAAAACCTGACTTGAGTTGCTCCTTCCTTAGGGTTTCTTAAGACATAGCTGCTGCCATATTTTAAAATGCAACCGTAAGAAATCTATCTCATCACTGACCATTCCGCTGGGCCTTCTCAGTGTTGTTCTTATTAATGAGTATTTTCTGCCTGATTTGGCTGAAATTTTGTATGTGTAGTAAAATCTTTGAGCTAAGGAACATCTTGCCTGTTAATACTACATCTGGAAGAATAACTCATTACAGCTCCACTAATTTTTCATTCAGAATGTGACAGTGTACAGGGCTCTGGTCAACTTCATCAAAGACACAATTCACAATAAATCCCATTTGTTTCACTTACCTTTGGAGTAAATACATACAAGAAGCTTGTTGAAGTAGTTCTATTTATCTTTCTGCTGTTGTATTCCATGTTGATTTTATTTTTTCCGGGTCAGAAGTAATAATGTAAATTTCTCAGGTGGCACCTGGTACCTGGTCATACCTTCTCATTTAGCTTTTCCATCCACAATTTGAAACATTTGACTTTGCACTTACTATAAGCCTGTGTTTGTATACTTATACGACGGCATTGGGGCTACAGGAACTGGCTAAGCAAATTGCCCATGCACTTCAAATCGTGTTCTTTAATAATGTAGAGACTGAGTCATAATTACCATCTTTCAAGCCCAGAGGCATTGTATTATTTCAATCTTTTTAGCAGAGAACTGAGAAAAGTAGAAAAGAGCTGAGCTAAATATCTGGAAGTACTTCATTATTTCTGGATTGTGGCTGGGTCTTGCTGTGTGTTTGTACAGCACTTTGTAAATTTCGTTATTTGATGCAACAAATACAGACTGTTCCAAAAGTCTTGGTGCTGTTTTAAGCTATTAAAGCCAGTGAAGCTTAAAATGGTATTAAGACTTTGGGGACAGCTGCTGTTAAATATGAGAATAATTATCATAATGATTAATATGAATGGTGATGACGGATTGAATGTGAGGGCTATCTAGTCAATTCCATTGATTAGCTTTTTACATTGTCTTTGATCTTAAACTCATCTGTAGGAACCAGATAAATATAAACAGCTAAAAAGGTAAGATTGAGCTGTTAGGTAGGGAGCTATGATGCTTAAATAGTCATGACTTGAGTTTTGGGCCCTGACCTACTGACACCTGAGAGACAATCAAATCAAACCCAGCTTTTCCTCTAACTAGAGAGATAGTATGCCTTATTTTAAAAGGGGAATCCTACTATTTGTCTTCCTCTTAATCTCAGTCAGTAACATTAGAATGCTATAGCACCTTAGATATGGATGGAATACTCTTATTTTACAGAAAAGGAAACTGAGTCCAAAGTCACACAGGTAGAGAGTGATATAGTCAAGATTCAGTCCCTCACCTTCTAGCTTCAAATTCAGAGTTTTCTCCATTGTATCAAAGAGATCAGTGAGACCAATCTTCTTCTCTGCTCAGGCTTTGTTCATAGAAGCTGTTGGGTGTAGTCAATTGTTAAGTGCCGGTGAACTGAGTAGAAGGATAGGAGGGCTGAAGGGTTATTAAATCCAACCTCTCAATTTGATGATGACGAAACTGAAGTTCAGAAGAGCTAGCTCACAAGCTAGTCAGTGATAGAGCTAGGATTAGAATCTGGGCCTCCTGAGGCCAGTTCAATGCTGCTTCTATCACACCACACTGCTGACCTAACTTCCTGGGGCCGTAGGAAGGTTGTTGTTCAGCTGTTTCAGTCATGTCTGATTTCTCATGACCCCATTTGGGCTTTTCTTGGCAAAGATACTGGAGTGGTTTTCCATTTGCTTCTTCAGATCATTTACAGATGAGGAAACTGAGGCAAACAGGATTAAGTGACATGTTCAATGTCAAATAGTTTGTTAAGTGTCTGAGGCCAGATTTAAACTCACAAAGATGAGTCTTTCTGACTCCAGGCATTTTCCACTCTGCCACCCAACTGCCCTTCTTTGGGTTAACTAAGTCTAATACCCTGAATCCTCCAAAGAACCTGTGTAAATGCCTGCTGTCAGTGTGATTGGGAGAGAATTAGGCTATGCAGTTCTAAGATGCAATGAAGAACCAGTGACAGAGAAAACCCAATCTTACCTTGTAAACAACAACAAAAACAATAGTTAGCTCTTTAAGGCTTGCAAATCACTTTTAAAATATAATATTATTTGATCCTCTCATCAACCCTTGGAGATAGGTACTATCATTATTCTCATTTTGAGATAAGGAAACTGGGGCAGATCAGAGGTCAAGTGACTTGCCCAGGGTCACATAGCTAGTAACTGTCTGAAGCAGAATTTGAACTCAGGTCTTCCAGTCCAGCACTCTGTCCACTGTGCCACTTAGCTGCTTCTAAAATCAGTGAAGCAAACATTTATTAAGAACCTACTGTGTGCTAACATCCTCTGGTGTATCTCTGCTTCTTTTTGACTCAACATCAAATCTTTTGCTTTGAAAAGTCAGTATAGCCTTGAATGTGCAATGTTTGAATTATCAGACCTCCTGAAGGAATTCAAATAGCCACATAATGTAGGACATGTCTTTATGAAAATCACTCCTTACCAACACCTCTTTGATATGTCTATTTGTGAAGAAAATAAAAAGCGATTCCTTTATTTATGAAATGACTCTTTGGAAGGGGTAGATATGTAAGTGATATGAAAACCAAAGGTATTGACAACTTTTTAAAAAGAGAGTGATGACTTCTTTAGTTGCAAGTGTAATTAATAAACATTGTTTTTAAATGTGCCGTAGAGGAAATAGACTACTGTGAGGAATCAAGGGCAAACAACACAAATTCAATTTATCCAACAGAATTGCCATTTGTACGTAAGCACTACACAGAGATGAAAGATGAAAAGCAAAAAGAACCCCCATGCTTTTCAGGTTTACAGTTTCACAGGGGAATATGACATGTATATAAACAAGTAGAAAGCAAGAGGATAAGAGAGAGAGGGAGAGAGGGAGGGACAAAGGAAGGGAGAGAGGGAGAGAGGGAGAGAGAAGAGAGAGGGGGGAAGGAGAGAGAGAGAGGAGAGAGACAGAGAGAGGGAGAGACGGAGGGACAAAGGAAGGGAGAGAGGGAGAGAGGGAGAGGGAAGAGAGAGGGATGTTAAAGAGGGATGAACACTTTCAAAGATCAAAAAAAGTTTCATGAGGGCAGATGACACATAGGCCTTTCAAAAAAGTCCTAAAAGTTTATCAAATCACATGGAAAATTTCAGGAATCAGTCTTTGATTTTCCTGGCACACAGGTAGCAAAATGCATGAAACTAATATCAGCTTGGTGGCACAATAGATAGAGTGCTGGGCCTGCAGTCAGGAAGACTTGTTTTCTTGAGTTTAGATTTGGCCTCAGACACTTATTAGCTGTGTGACCATGGGCAAGTCACTTAACCCTGTCTGCCTCAGTTTCCTTATCTGTAAAATGAGCTGGAGAAGGAAATGGCAAACTATTCCAGTATTTTTGTCAAGAAAACCCCAAATAGGGTCACAAAGAGTCAGATATGACTGAGAAATGACTGAATGACAACAACAAAAATATTCCCTGAGATAAATCCATAACTAGGAATTCTAGTATCTGGAATTACAGCCAGCATTTGACACTCATCTCCTGCCTCCATGACTTTGCAATGGCTGTCCCCCATGCCTGTAATGCTAACTCTCCTTATATCTGCTTCTTAGAACACTTGGCTTCCTCAGCTAACATCTTACTTCCTTCAGATAGACTCTCCAAGACCCTCTCATTCTCCCCCGTATCATTGCCTTTCCCTGGAAAATTACCTTTTATCTACTAGTATAGCTCTTGTATGAGTTTATTTATTTACGTGTTATCTTCCATTTTAGAATATTACTAATTGAGGGCAAAAGGCATTTTTTGCCTTTCTTTACTACTTTTCTTTACTTTACATTCTTCCTTGAGGGCAACCTGCCCCTTGGAAAACCATTGAGATAGAAGACCATGGATGAAGACCATAGATCAGTGGTTCTCAACCTTCCTAATGCTGCGACCCTTTAATACAGTTCCTTGTGTTGTGGTGACCCCCAACCATAAAATTATTTTCGTTGCTACTTCATAACTGTAATTTTGCTACTGTTATGAATCGTAATGTAAATATCTTACACGCAGAATGTATTTTTATTATTACAAATTGAACATAACCCCCAGGTTGAGAACCGCTGCCATAGAAGATATGATCAAGGATCAGGACAAGAGAAGGTAAAATTAAAAGGAGGAGTGATGGGGCACAGGAAGGGTCTGAAAGTAGGGAGGAGAAGGAGGAACAAGGATGATGCCAACTTTTCCTTCTGTCCCTTTATGTCAGAGAAGATGAGAGAAGAAGCAGCCATTCTTGGATGCAGGGCAAGAAATGTGATTCCACGAGAATTGACTTTCAGCAAAGCACTAGAAGATTAAAAGAATATTAGAGGAAGAGATCTAGAGTAAGGCGAAGTTTGTTGACAGTAGAGGAGGTCTCCAGGAG
>JAQQSU010001053.1:0-15501 GCA_028627135.1 Pseudochirops cupreus | reverse complement strand
AAATTCCTTGTCACTTAGGAATGGTAAATACAGCATTCCAATTAAAATGCCATAAAAGTGGGAAAACTGCAAATATATCCTCTGATGTCACATACTGTAGGGGAAAATAATTATAAGAACATTTGTTATAGTCCTGAAGCTCCTGTATTTTTCTTCTCTAAAAAGTGTGACTAATTAAAATATGTGTCAGTTATCTTTATTCTTTTGTCAATTATTTTCTTTCTGTGTTTGCTTTTTTATTTGATTGCTTAGTAGTTCTAAGGTAGTCTGATATAATCAGTTGAAAAGTAAGTTCAAGGGAAAAGTGTTCTTCCAGCTCTGTGTAAATATTTTGATTGACATTGCTTCGAAATTTAAATATATGATAAATGTCTTCTACCTTCTCCTTGATATTGCTACTACCATCACCATAATTGTTTCTCATTATTTCTTGCCTGGATTATTATAGCAATTTCCTAACTAGACTCCCTGCCTCTCAGTTAAAAAATATACATCCTGCACCTATACTTACCCATAGCTGCTCACACAAAACAGTGCGAACTCCATGACCTTGACTTCTGAAATTCTTCTCTCTGATCATAATCTCCTTTCCTTCTACCTTTCTCCCTGCCTCCTAAACATACTCTTCAACTCCACCATTTTTCTGGTCCTTCCGTCCTTCTCTGTTGTCTCCAGTCTTGCACTGGACTCACTTTTTTCCCTTTCTCTTGGCCCTCTAGGAAACCAGTTTAGCTATGCATTGCCCACCCTTAAATACCTTGCCTACTTATCCTGCTATTTAACAATAAAAGCTCTTTAAAAGCTCCTTGGCTGCCTTGGGTGAAGAAAAAAGGCTGGTTAGCTCAGTGGATAGACTACTGGACGTGGAGTTGGGAAGACCTACTAGCAATGTGACCCTGGGCAAGTATTTTAACCTCTTTCTGCCTCAGTTCCTTTATCTGTAAAATGGGGATAATAAAACCTCTGGATTGTTGTGAGGATAAAATGAAGTAATATTTATAAAGCTCCTTATAAACCTTAAAGCACTATATTAATGATAACTATTCACTTTCACTAGTCCTTAAAAATATATGTATTTGTGTATACACACATATGTGTATATATATTTGTAATTAAGCATTTATTTTCTTCCCTACCCCGTTTGGGTTAAAAAAAAAAACAAACCTTGGAAGAAATACATAAAGTCAAGGAAAACATTTTATAATAGTTATATAAAAATGCCTTACTCTTCATCTTCAACCCATCATCTCCCTGTAGCAATATAGTTACCATTCTTCATGTGCTGATCTGCTAGATTGGTTGGTTGTTACATGGACCAGAATTCTTCAGTTATTTCAAAGTTGTCTTTACAGTATTGTTATAGGTCACTAAGTTACTGTTATGAGTTACTTTATATATTATTATTGTATAAGTTACTCTGGTTCTGCTCACTTCATACTGCATTAGTTTCAGTAAGTTTTCCCAGGTTTCTCTGAAACTATCTTTTCATAATTTCTTACAGCAAAATAGTATTCCATTAATTCATATGTCATAATTTATTTAGCCATTCCCTAATTGACGGGTACCTCAGTTTCCATTTCATGGTCTGTACATTAAGATTTTTTTTTTATGTATTTTTATATGTATGTGTTTTCTTTTTCTCTGGTCTTGGAGATATAAGCCCAGTAGAGAGATTTCTGTGTCAGAGGATAGGCATAGTTTAGTAGCCTGTTCCAGCACAGCTGGACCAATTTATAGCTTCACCATCAGTATGCTAGTGTACCTATTTTCGTCCAACCCCTCCAACATTTGTCATTTTATTTTTGTCAGTTTTGCCAATCTGAGGGGTATGAGGTGGAAACTTAGTTATTTTAACTGGCATTTTTCTTAGTGTTTTGGAGGATTTTTTTTTTCAAATTGCTGTTGGTACCATGGGTTTCTGCCTTTGAAAACTGCCTTTTCATACATTTTGACAATTTATCAATTGAGAAATGCCTTTTCTTTTTATAAATTTGAATAAAATATATATCTATAATAATGTACATATCTGTATACCTCTACATATATCTTGGAAATGAGACTTTTATCAGAGAAATTTGTGGCAAAGATGTATTCATAGTTGACTTTTAAGCCACATTCAAACTATACCCTTTTTTAAACTTAATTTTATTTTTTTCAATGAACAAATTTACTTCTCACTCTTTCGCTTCTTCCCCTATGTCTCAATCTATAACAGGTTCCCAAACTTATTTGGCCTACTACTCCCTTTAAAAAAACATTACTCAGTGCCCCTTGGGAAATCTTTCTTTAATGTTTTTTTTTAAATTGTGACTTTTAAGATACAAAATGCATAGTTTTAAAATGATGCTTCTTAAATTTAATAATATTGTAAATTTGTGAGTTTTTCTCCTGCATTGAAATTTTGATGACACAGTATTGCATTATATAACCATATAGTATTGTATTCCTACCGTTGCATGGTGGACTTCCTCAAAATGCCCTCTATGCTGCCCTTCCAACACTTTCTTGTTAAGACCTGTCGGAAAACTTGACCACTGATAACTTGCATTTTGTGTGTTTATTTGGAAAATGATGTAATCACTACGACTTTAACTCTGTTATATAACAAATGAAACATATGAATGGCTTTTCAAAATTTTCCTGTCTTCTTTCCTTATGCTTCCACCACTCCCTTATTTTTTTTTTTTTTTTACTTTTTGGAGGGGAGAATGTAGGGCATCTGGGGTTAAGTGACTTGCCCAAGGTCACACAGCTAGTTTTTGTGTTAAGTGTCTGAGGCCGGATTTGAACTCGGGTCCCCCCTGACTACATGGCCAGTGCTCTAGTCACTACACACTACCTAGCTGCCCCCCACTCCCTTATTTTTATTCACCAACCCCTAGTAACACCCAGTGCTACTACCTTCCCCACCCTCCACCGCCCCCATTGTTCCAGCACCTCCCAGGGAACCTAGGAATTATACCGTGTATCCATCTCCTCTGTCTGGAGGTGGTAGCATATTTAATCACGAGTCCTTTAAAACTGGGATTGGTCGTTGTGTTGATCTCTTTTCCCACTTTTTTTATAAAGAAGAGGGAGGTAAGAAAGATATAATTTAGCTCCAGTGCTCCCAGCACTAGGTTTGGTCCCTGTGAAGAGTAAACACCTCCAGGCTAGGCTCCATTTTAACAAAAATTGGCAAACCTCTGAAACAAGAAGAGGCAAGCCTTGGAGTTAGTTGGTTTGAGAGGCTACCTCTGACCCAGCCACAGGAACTTCAAACCCTGCCCCTCTCTCCCCATAGTGAAGGGATCAAGGGAACCTCTACTGACCAGGAAAAAAGGAAAAGAACCTGTATGTTCTAAAATATAGCAGTTCTCTTTGTGGTGGCAAAGAATTGGAGATTGAGGGGAAGCCCATCATTTGGTGAATGGCTGAAAAAGTTGTGGTATATGATTGTGATGGAATACTGCTGTGTTGTAAGAAATGATGAGATTGACGATCTTAGAAAAACGTGGATAGAATTGCACTAAATAATGAAGAGAGAAATGAATAGAACCAAGAGAATGTTGTCTGTATTGCAAGAGCAACATCATTTTAAGAGCGACTTTGAGCGAATAAGTCATTTTGACTATAAAGGACATATGAGAGAAGACACTATTTGCATCCAGAGAAAGAACTGGTAAATAGAAGTATGCATAGGATGATTTTACACATATATGTGTGTATACACACACACACACACACACACATACACGTATGTACATATTTGTATCTAATGGTAACCATCTCTAGGGCAAGGGGAGGGGTAAGAAAAAAAAAAGAAATGTACATGATAACATATATTTTAAAAGAATAGCCAAGGGTACGTAATAGGTTTGCAGTTTCATGGGGAATTGTCTTTTTCATTGTGCTATGTTGTGGAAATGCTTGTTTTATTCCGTAAATTAAAAATAAAATAAATAAAAGTAAAAGTAAGTCCTAATTGACACACCAACTGACAGTTCACGAGCTGCCCTTGGCAGATCCTTCCTTGTCCTCCCAGTTTCCTTTGCCTTCTACACTAGCCCTACATTAGATCTCCTCTGTATCTGTCTTCTGTGTTCTGAACTATCTATATGTTCTTTCCCCATTGTAATATAAACTCCTTCAAAAGGCAAGGATTGTTTTTATTTAGTTAGTTAGTTTGTTTCTTGTAATTCGTTTTGCCAGTGCCTGGCGTATGGTAAGTGCCTGTTGATTAATATTTAAGTTATACTATATTATGTGCCAGCATGAAGTCCCAGAAATGTTTACTGTCGTCTGGTTACTAAGGTATGCTATAATATACTACCTCATCTAGTACAAAGTGCTAAAAAACTTTATTCTATCTTGGGTACCAGACCACACTATACCAGGAATCTAGCACTAGGTACTAGGAAAAGTTTACTCGAGTATTTTACTCAGTGTAAGGGGGAGAGATCTTATTAGATCAGGAATTATTCTCCAAATGTATTGTAACCTAACTGAAAGATCCTTCAAGACCATCCCACAATCTCTGCTCTAGTTCTAGATTAAACAATTCAATTTGATACAGTTTAATAGTTTGGGGTGCTAGGTGGTACAGTGGATACCAGGCAGTCTCATCTTCATGAATTTAGTCTCATTTTGTGAGTTCAAATTCTGCTTCAGACATTTACTAGCTGTGTGACCCTGGACAAGTCACTTAACCCTATTTGCCTCAGTCTCTCATTTGTAAAAATGAGCTGGAGCTATTTTTGCCAAGAAAACCCCAAAATGGGTTCAGAAGGAGTCGGGCAAGACTGAAAGAACTGAACAATTCAACAGTTAATTATGTTTTACAGTCACTTAAGTACCAAGGATAGGATACCCTAAATATATGATTGCCAGAAAGGTAAATTTTCACTTTAACTGAATAAATTAGCATTTAGGTGCAAATTGTTTTAAAATAGTTATGGAGTGAGTTTCTGTTGGTCACATAAGCACTTGAAGAGCAGAGAACAGAGACTCTGTGCTAGTTATGCTACGATCTCAGCCTCCAGGCAACATCTGCCCTTGAGGCCTCCCCCAGTTATCCAGCCTACACTGCAGCTAACACCAGAACTACCCACAACACTATTTGAATAGAGTAAATTATGCATGATTCACTTATGCAGAGTTGGTCCTTTGAGCAGGTGACTTGTTTTCAATATCACACAACTATGCAAGTTGCTGCAGAATGCCTTGTTTCATCTTTAATGTCTTCTCTACTCTCCCACCCCAGAAAAAACAAAAACAACCCCCCAAAACCACTACCACCACCGCCAACAAAACAGTGGTTCAGGCCAGATGGCATGAAATCCAATTAAGGAAAGGATATCTGATATTTAGGGATCTAAAATCTGCATTGCTGCCTAAAGCTACTCTTTCTGGTTTTACTGTAGTCAATAAATCGACAATTATTTTTGAGGCTCTAGCTATAAATAGTTTTTTTTCTGCCAGCATCAAAAGATATTTGCATCTTTGGGTAGGAACTTGGGAATCTTTATCTCTTTGAAACCATTTTTTATTATTAAGAGATCAGTAAATCTCATTTGAATCCCTGCATTTTCAGATTTTTGACTTGGAGTGCAGGACATATTTGTCAAAAATAAAAATGCAGTGTGTAAAAAATTGTGCTCATGGATTCTTGTAGGGCAACAGCATGTGAATTTGTGTATGGTCTTGATTTTCTCTTTGTTGTTTTATTTTGCAGTTTTCGCTCCTGGAACATTATACCATAACCTATGATCTTTTATCCTAGAATGTTGGTCCTTTAGACCATTTAAGAGATTGGTTGTTAATGTGGGCTTATCCGCCATGCCCTACTTGACTGTAAACTCCCCCTATACTAGATTGTATCTCTCATCCACATGGCTTTGTATAGGCTACCCTGGATACCTAGAATGCTCTGTCTACTCTACTCTCTCTCTTCCCACTTCTTGGAATCCCTAACCCTTCAGTGCAGCTCAAGAGGGATCTCATACATTTTATGATACCTCCAGTTATCAGCATCTTCTAGCCCTTCTTGAAGTTACTTTGTATTTGCTCTGTTTATATTCCATATTAATTTATCCACATGTATGCTGTTTTCCCTCCAGCAGAATCTAAGCTGCCTCATGGCAGGGACCATTTCAGTTTTATCTTTGTTTCTCTAGCCCCTGATATGTAATAGGTGCATAATAAAACTGTTAGATGCTTACATAATAAAAACACTGAATTGAAGCACAATATTTTGTATCTTTTATCTGTCTTCCACCAGCCTAGCATAGAGTTTTACCAAACGTAAGCCCTTGATAAATGTTTATTTGGTTGAATCAAATTCATTATAGGTGTATGAAACTTAGAATTCTTACTTGGTGTGCTCAAATGTTTACTGTCAGAGACTAAAAGTGGTAATACTTTTAGGGAGAGACTTTATCTTTTAATGTGTTCAGTAAAGCATGATAGACATTTAAAGAATTGTAGAATGGATAACATCATCCCAGAGTTGTGTGCTATTTATTCATCTCTCTCCCTACTCAGAGTGGGAGAGAGACGTACGTCCTCTTTAAAGTTGTTGATAATAATTGTTGCCTTTCTATGCCACAGACCGACTATTCTGTCCTCCTAATTCTGCTAATATCTGGCTGAATTCAGAGATATTCATCACCAGAGGATTAACAATCTGACAATTCCCTATTTTAAACTACGGGAATGCATGAAGACAGCTTAATAATAGTTAACATTTATATAGAGCTTTACTACATGCCAAGCTTTGTGCTAAGTACTTTTGAAGTATTATCTCATTGTCTATTAATAAGACAATAATCTTATTATTTCATTTGATCCTGGGAGGTAGGTGCTATTATTATCCTTAGTTTACAGATGAGAAAACCGAGGTTAAGTGACTTGTCAAGATCACACAGCTGGTGTCTGTGATTTGAACTCAGGTCTTCCTAACTCCAGGATCAACACTCTATCCATTGAGCCACCTAACCTTCTGTTTACTAACTTTACCAAGGCATCAAAACAGTATCCACACTCATGAGATCACATATCTCAGGTCCCATTTTCTGGTCCCAAATTTCTTTCCTTTTAAAGATGAACAATCCTTACAAAACACCAGGATTATCATTTTTAAAAAATGACTCTTTTGTTTTATTGCTGTGAGGAACTTCCTCTACCAAGGCAGATTGGCAACTTCTTTGAAAATTGTGGTTTTAAGAAATTTGCTTGAGGACGCTCAGACGTCAAGTGACTAAGTGACTGCTTCAATTTTAGGGAAAACTGTCAATTAAATGCATTATTTAGTTTAACTGAGGGCGCTGAGGTTGCTTTCAATTCTGAGATTCTGTGATCTTGTCTCATCCTCCCTAATACCCTGTGAGACTAGCAAAGCACAAATTATTAGCCCTATTTTAGGAAAGTCCTGGTCATGCTTCCCTTTACTCTCTTCTCTTGAGATAACTCCTCCACAATTGCCTCACTTTAGGCCTTGCTGTCCTTCCCCCCCAGGTGTATGATATCAAATAATAACAAATCACCTCTTTCATTGTTCTTAAAGGAGGTGCCTAAATCTATTCCTTTATGGTTCCACTAATCATTCTGTAATTTTCTGCCCCTCCCTGGCCATCACACCTCAAGAATATTGTTTCTCCTATTCAACATAAATTCCTGAAGGGGAGAGACTTTTTTGGGGGGGCTTTGTATTTGTGTCTGTAGAGTTTAGCAGATATTGGCACAAAATAAATACTTCGTCACTAATTCATTTGTATTCATCTCTTCTTGAAGAAAAGCAAAACAAAACAAAACACAAAATCTGAGATTCAGAAAATTTAGGACATGCCCAAGATCAGAAGACCAGGACTAGAGCCTAGAACTTCAGATGTCTATTCCATTAATTTTCCCATTACTACATGTATCACTAGAGAGAGCATTTACCAAGTATTAATGTGAATATAGGGGCATCTAGGTGGCCCAGTGGATAGAGATCTGGAAGTCAGGAAGAACAAACTTTGTGACAGCCACTCTGTCTTTGTCTTTATCTCTGCTGTCTGCCTGTCTCTCTCTGCCTCTTGTCTCTGGTTTCTCTCTCTCTCTGTCTGACTCTCCATATTTTTCTCTCTGAATATCTCTATCTCTCCATCTGTCTGTCTCCCTCTCCATCTTTTTATATCTCTCTCCATCTTTCTGTCATTCTCTCTCTACTTCTGAAACTGCTTCCTGCTGAGATTGGACAGAGCTGTCCCTGCCTTGTGGGGTCCCATGCAAGGGGCTGGATTAACTACTGTTCAGTTGATGCCAAGTCCAGTGGGTGGTTGGTCTTTGACTTGTACAAGGGTTGGTAGACAGATTGAGTGATCATCTGGAAGTGGGTGGCCTAGAGTCTCAAGGAGACAAATTTGGCAAGGAGGTTAAACAAACAAGGGCATAAAAGGAGTAGGAGGAAAATGACCAGAAGTGGGTTAAGTATGGGCTGTATCCTTTGACAAGACCATCTGAAATTTGAGCTGTTAACTTTCATATAAAGCTACATAATTTTCATTCTCAACCTCCTTAAAATAAAGTCAAACTTCCTCACACCCTCTCAACATACTTAAACTAGCTGAAGCTTTCACAAGGGTACCCAGAGTAACTATCCAAGGACAGGAGTGGCTTGGATGTCCCCCGTTTGTCCCCAAATCTTCTTATCTGCCTTCCATATTTTCAATCAAGCCTTTATTTGTCTTTCTAAATCTTTTGAACCCATTACTCAGACTACTCAACTTTTCTTTACATTTCAACCATAACACAAGATAGTTCATAAGTCATAATTCTTCACTAACATAACTGTATGGAAATTCTATTCCTTAAACAAAACAAAAGAGGCTCCTGATTTTAGCCTCACAATTTAATAGATTCACATTTTTGTTTCACAAGCTTGTTAATTCTTCTCTCATAATATTCCCTCTGGAAGAATGAGCTACTTCAGGAATTGAATCTTATGCATATGATAAGTTCAAACACTAATTTATCTGTTGTTTAGGTCGTGGAATGACTACAAATTCAGATCAAAACAGCAAGATCTCACACACTTACATTGTACTCATATCTTTTACTGACCACATGCTCTGATTATAGAAATTTGCTATTAAAGAAAAAAAAAAGTGGGGACATGATTATGCCAAATATGACAGTATCAAACATCCTGTTTGAATTCATATGAGTCACAGTTCTCCAACTCTGCAGTATTCTTTCCACTCAGAGTGCTGACAAGCCTTCCTAGGTGGCTTATGGGACAACCCAATTGCAGAGTGAGAGAAAGAAGGGAGGCTTACCTTCTTCTTTGACTGGGAGAGGGTTTGAGACCTCAAACATATCCTACATTAGACACTATTAAATGATGTGGCTTAGAAGTGCAGGGACCCCAAAATGTTCAGGTTCAGGGCAGAATTGTCTGGAAAGAATTCATGGATTCAATGCATCTTCTGTCCTATCTGTTACCAGTCAATGTCCTCTTAGACAAGATTGGGGAACGGACATATATCTTGATATTTAGAATGTATAGTACTGTTGGTACCAGAAATCTTCAGAACTTCTAGAGAAAACTAAGGGATAGAATGGGAGAGGGACTTTTAAAAAGATATATAGAATAAAATTAAGAGGGTGGAGGGAGAAGATAAGGAAGGGAATTTTAGAGGGACAAGTAAAATAAGCAATAAGAGGATAAAGGGAAAAGATAATGTAACTTGAAGAGAGTAAAGAGAGGCTGAGAAGGAAAATAGTGAGTAAAATAAGATGAGGGAAAT
This sequence comes from Pseudochirops cupreus, assembly GCA_028627135.1. NCBI lineage: Eukaryota > Metazoa > Chordata > Mammalia > Diprotodontia > Pseudocheiridae > Pseudochirops > Pseudochirops cupreus. The sequence goes on along the minus strand of JAQQSU010001053.1, from coordinate 5,734 downwards.
TCACAAACAATAATTATAACTTTGAATATGAAAGGGGTGAACTCACCCATAAAATGGAAATGGATAGCAGAGTGGATTAAAAATCAGAATTCAACAATGTTGTTTACTAAAAACACATTTAAGAATGAGACATATACACAGAGTTAAAATAGAGGGTTGGAGCAGAATTTATTATGCATCAGCTGATGCAAAAAAAGGCAGTGGTAGCAATTATGATCTCAGATAAAAAAGTATGGCTAATATAGATCTAATTAAGAGAGATAAACAGGGTAACTCCATTTTGATAAAGGTACCATAAACAATGAAGCAATATCAATACTGAATCTATATGCACCAAATACTATAGCATCAAAATTTTTAAAAGAAAAGTTAAATGAATTAGAAGCAGAAAAGGGGACTTTAGTCTTCTCCTCTCAGAACTAGATAACTCTAACCCAAAAATAAATAAGGAAGAAGTTAAGGAAGTGAATAAAATTTTAGATAAACTTGATATGATGGATATCTGGAGAGAACTGAATAGGAATAGAAAGCAATACGTCTTTTTCTCAGCATCTCATGGTACCTTTACAAAGACTGATCATTTTTAGTACATAAAAATATTATAGTTAAAAATAGAAAAGCAGAAATATTAAAAGTATCCATGGCTGAAGTATTTTCATCAGGAAGCTTATTTCTTTAGACTTGTTTTGCTTGAGCTCAGAAAACATAATTAGAATGCAAATTTCATCTAATAAAAGAGAAAACTTAAAACTTGAGTTATCCAAAAGCAGATGAGCTATCTTAGGAAGGGGTGCATTCACTGTCACTGGAGGACTTAATTGCAAAGGTTCATTTGAATTCAGGAATTTTGTGATTCGTATTTCTAACCCTTGGTATTCTGTCCATATGACCCCCGGATTCCTTTCTTCTGTGGTACCTTACTGAGTGCCAGGAAATGGTGAAGAAGAGAGGTGGAAACAGTGGATAAATTCTAGCCCAGCCTGGAACTTCTGTTCCAGCTTCTGTATTGATAATGATTTAGAAAGATGAAATTTAGGTTAGGGGCAGCTAGGTGGTGCAATGGATAGAGTGCTTGGCTTGGAGTCAGGAAAACTCATCTTCCTGAGTTCAAATCTGACCCCAGACACTTACTAGTTGTGCAACCTTAGGCAAATCACTTAATCCTCTGTCTCAGTTTCTTCATTTGTAAAATGAGCTGGAGAAGAAAATGGCAAACCACTCCACCAACTTTGCCAAGAAAACCCCAAATGGGGTCACAAAGAGTTGGACACAACTGAAAAAAAGTTAACAACAAAAGTTCAGGTTAGCATGGCATAGTGAATATAGAGAAGTCAGACAGACTAAGGGTTAAGACCTGCCTCTGATTTGTACTGGCTCAGTGACCCTGAAAAGTGACCAAAACTCTTAGTCTTCTAGGCAACTTTCTAAGACTATAAGTTGCAGAGAAGGTTCTGACTTGAATTGGTCCAGGGAATTTCCTCACTTGGGAGTTTCCTCTACCAATGAAATCACAGATTCAGACGCTAACCCTAACTTTAGGGCAAAGGGAATTGCTGAATGATCTCCTAAGACACCTGCTGTTTTCTTAGAAAGCTACACCTGTTGATTTGTCTTTTATGTTAGCTTGGCCTTACTGGAGGGAGCTTAACTCTAGGTGCCAAGAATGGCTCCTCACACCCTGGAGACCTCCTGCCTTTGCGGGCTTTCAGATGCCTTATTCCGTTCCTCCCCACACCCACCCAAGCCCCTTGTACTCTTTGGCCTCCTTGCTGATCCTCACAGAAGACACTCTGCATCCAGACGGGGCATTTTCATGGGCTGTCCCCCCATGCCTCTCCGTCTCATTTCTGCCTTGTTGCTTCTCTGCCTTCCTTCAAGTCCCAGCAAAATTCAAACCTTCTACAGAAAGCCTTTCCTGATCCCGTTTTGTGCTAGTGCCTTCCCTCTATTAGTTATCTTTAATTTATCCTGTTTATACATAGTTGTTTGCATGTTTTCTCTTCCATTAGACTGTGAGATCCTTGAGAGCAGAAATTGTCTTTTACCTTGTCTTTCTGATTAGCACATACACAGTACACACTAGGCACTTAACAGGTGCTCCTTGACTTGACTAGTTGCAGATCACATTCATTGTGTCCCAGTATCTGTCTGGAAACAGTGAATAACTTCCCAGTTAGGTTTTGTTACCTTGATTTGTAGTAAAAGTCTCAAATTACTATAAAACAGAATTATTAAAAGCTGTAAAATGCAAAGGGGACACATAAATGCCAAATGTGGGTTATGACATCTTCCATTAAGCTTTCAGTACCAGACAGTTTGATTGTTCACTATTGATGATCTTGGAGTCTTAAAGCAGAAAGGGGCCTCAATGGAAATCTAGTTCAGCCTGCATGCCTTCACTGGGCAAGAATCCCTGGTATGATGGTTGTGACAAATGAATACTCATCCTCTGCTTGAATAATTCCACTTATGGAGATCTTAACTTCTTTACAACGCAGTTCATTTAATTGTTGGACGGCTTTACTTATTAGAAAGCTTTTCTTTAGATTAAACATTTATTTTTCCATTTATCAAAGAAAAATCTTCCTAACTTTCCTTTTTCATTTGCTTCTAGAACTGGCCATTTCACAGTAAAAAAGAGTAAGACTGAATCGTCCCTCAAAAAGAGGTTTGGACCTGTCACGTATTTGCTACAGAGCCCTGCATTAGCCTCTCTGTCCACAGAGAGATCATCAATATCCATTCCAAAGCAATCTTCTGTGCCATCTCAAGGGCCTCATGACTTACTCTTTTTCCTGACTGGGCTCAGTCATACAATACTCACCTGACCTTGGGAAAATCTCTTCATCTTTCTGGACCTAGGTTTCCTTATAAAAGGATTGAAACATATAGTATGGGGCGGTTAGGTGTCGCAGTGCACTGAGCACAAGCCCCAGAGGTAGGAGGACCTGGGTTCAGATATGGCCTCAGACATTTATTAGCTGTATGACACCCAAATGACTCACAATCTCCACCCACCCCCCAAACAAAACAAAACAATGCCCTCACCTTGTAATATGGTTCAAGGTCTGATCCTGCTAAATCTACTTCCTTCACATCTTTTTCCCTTGGTTTTTTGAAAGTTCCTGACCTTTTGTTCCTCAAAATGGCTTTGTTATTATTTTTTCTAACTCAGTAAAATAATTTTTGAGTAATGTAATTGAGATGACATTGAATGAATAGATTAGTAAGGTAAAATTGTCATTTAAACTTATATTGGCTTTACCTACCCGTGAATAACAAATATTACTTCAATTATTTAGATCTGAGTTTATTTGTATAAAAAGTGTTTAATGTTTATATTCATATAGTACCTGTATCTGTTTTGACAGGGAGATGCTTGGGTATTTTATACTGTCTAGGTATTTTAAATGGTCTAAAACAATATTGAAAAATATTGCTGACTCATAATATAGTTTTTCTATTTTTCACTTTTGATGAAATCTATTTTAACTTTAATTTTGTCTGAGATCATGATTACTGTCCCCACTTTTTAAAAAAATGTACTCAATTCTGCTCCTGCCCTTTATTTTATCTTTGTGTGTACCTCTCATTTTTATACTTTCCTGAAAGAAACATATTGTTGAATTCAAATTTTTAATCTGCTATTCATGTCTGTTTATGGATAAATTTATCCCATTCACATTCTAAGCTACAATTACTTGTGTATTTTCCTTCTTGCTCTTTTTCCTCACTCTCCTTCTCACCTTATTTACCCTCCTCTCTGCTCTGCTTTACTTCTAGGCACTACTTTGTGCTCCTATTCCTTAACCTACCCACCCCTCTAAGAGTCCCTCCCTTATCCTCCCCCCCCATCCCCTTGCCCTCTTATTTCTTTCTGAATTTAGAAGAATTTTATACCCTTCTAGATAGATAAGTTGTTCCCTCTTTAACCAATTCCTGATGAGAGTAAGGTTCCAGCTGGTACCCACTCTCCCCCCTACTACCTTATTCTTTATCAGTTTGTCCTCTTATGGCTCATTTGTATGAGATAATTACTCCTTTTTATCTCTCCCTATACAGTTTTATTTTTTTAGAATCACCCTGTCTTACTCAGCTCATCACACACCATTCTTTCAAACTACCCAAATAATGATGAGAATTGTAAGAGTACTGGCAATATTTTCACATCTATGAAGTAAATAATTTGACCTTATCGAGTCCCTTATAAGGTCATTAATGTTTACCTTATGTCTCTCCTGGTTGTTATATGTCAAATTTTCCCTAAGTTCTGGAGGTTTTGTCACAAAAATCCAAAAATCTTTGAGTTTGTTAAATGTCCATTTTTACCCCCATTCAGGATTATACTTTGCTTGGTAAGTTACCTTTGCTTAGAATTCCAGCTCTTTTGCCCTAAGGGATATAATATTCCAAGACCTACTATTCTTCAGTGTAATAACTGCTAGGTCTTGTGTAATCTTTATTGTGGCTCCATGATATTTATTTCTTGTTGCTGCCAACATTTTCTCCTTTACCTGGGAGCTTTGAAACTTGGCTATGCTATTCCTGTATGTTTTCCTTCTGGGATCTATTTCAGGTGGTGATCAGTAGATTTTTCTATTTCTATTTTGCCTTCTTGTTCAAGAACTTTAGGACAATTTTCCTTGATACTTTCTTGTAGTATTGTATCAAGATTCTTTTTTTATCATAATTTTCAGGTAGACCAACTATTCTTATTTCTCCTTGATTTATTTTCCAGATCGGTTGTTTTTCTGATGAGATATTTCACTTTCTCTTCTATTTTTTCATTTATTTGATTTTGTTTTATGATTTCTTGGTGTCTTAGAACTTCATTAGCTTCTCCTTGCCCAATTCTAATTTTCTAGGAATTATTTTCTTCTTTAAGCCTTTGATTCTCTTTTTCCAGTTGATTGGCTTTTTCATAATTTTCTTAAGTTGCTCTTATTTTTTTTTTCTAATTTTCCTCGATCTCTCTTATTTGATTTCCAAAGTTGTTTTTAAATTCTTCCAAGAACTCTTTTTGTGCTTGGGACTATTTGATATTTCTCATTGAAAAAGGACTGATTTTTTTTAGCTCCATCAGCTTCCTCTGATTATGAACTCAGATCTTTTCTATCCCCATAGTAACTGTCTATGGTAGAGTTCTTTCTCCTCTGCTTACTCATTTTTATTTATTTCTTTTTGTTTTATTTTGTTTTTTTTAACAGCCCTTAGTGTAATTAAATTATAGTACTGAGGTATGGGGAAAGATGTCCCAAGCCTCAGGTCCTTTTCTTTTATTAGTTATTTTTAAAATTAATTTTAGTTTACATCATCCATTTCCACAAGATTTTGAGTTACAAATTTTCTCCCCTCTTTCCCCTACCCACCACCCCAAAACAGCCATCCCATTGTATAATCCCTCCCCCAATCTATTCTCCCCTATGTCCTCCCCCATTACCCCTTTGACTTTCCGGTAGGGCAGGATGGATCTCCCTACCACAATGCCTGTGTATCTTAAGTCCCAGCTGGATGTAGTTAATAATAATGATAATAATAATTGTATACATATATATACATATGTATTTTTAACATTTGATTATAGAGCTTTAAATTCTAGATTCTTTCTCTTCCTCCCTTGTCACCCACCCCCAGTGGAAGGACAAGCAATTAAATACAGGCTGTACATGTGTAATTATGCAGAACCTCTCCACAGTGGGCATATTGTGAGAGACTGATTATATGTCCCTCCTTC
>JAQQSU010010529.1:0-12407 GCA_028627135.1 Pseudochirops cupreus | reverse complement strand
TTTTTTTTTTTTTACTGTTTCTGCACAGTAAATAGCATAATTTCTCACTCTTGTTAGAATCGTTTTCATTCCATTTTTAATGTGGGATATGAAGGCAAGGGATAATTATGAAAGAGACAAATCTCTGAAGTAGAAAACAAATGCTATTTTTTTCATGATTATCTGGAATTCTTAATAACTACTATTCAGAATTTTTAAAAAAATTGTTTTTGACCAAAGACCATTTCAAATCATAAACAGAACAGAGTAGGTATAAAGGGATCTCTCAAATAGGTATAAAGATCAAAACAGGAAAAAGTATGAGTTTCAGAGGGTAAAATGGGTTACTTTTCAGAGTTAGTTCTGTAAAAGGAGCTATCAGACTAGAAGTATGTCACCTTTGTTTCAACTTTGATATATAAAATAACTTTAAGTTTAATTTTGAAACAGCACTGCAAATAGCAAAAAAAATCTAAAAATTACACACCGTTGGTAAAACCTTTTAAAAAAGGAAATTCAGAAAGGAACAAGCAGGGCAATTTTTATTCCTATTGTGTCCTTCCTTCCTTCCTTCCTTCCCTCTTTCCTCTCTCTTTCTTTCTCCCTTTCTTTCTTTCTCTCTTTCTCTTTCTTTCTTTCTCTCTCTTTCTTTTCTTTCTTTCTTTCTTTCTTTCTTTCTTTCTTTCTTTCTTTCTTTCTTTCTCTCTTTCTCTTTCTTTCCTTTCTTTCTCTCTCTCTCTCTTTCTTTCTTTCCTTCTGGCCCAACAGACATAAACAGCATTGTGGCATAGTAGAAAGAATACTGCATTTGGGAGTCATAGGATCTGTATTGTAATCCTGTCTCCTACTTCCTGTATGAGCAAGTCACTTCTCTGAGCCTTATTTGCAAAATGAGAGAGTTGGACTAAATGATCTCTAAAGTCCCTTCAGATTCTTAATCATCCTGTCCAAACAAAAAAGAAAAAAATGACATTTGAAATTCAGTGAAGAGTGACCATAAAGAGCAATTTTTAAAAAGTTGAAGTATTCTGGAAAAGCACAATGAAATCATATTTTCATCAAATGCCTGGCCTTCACAAATAGGATTATTTTATTTATAAATGAAATAAATTGCTTCAATAACTGCTAGTTAATTTAATAGATTTGAACTTCCTTTATACAAATCAATCTAGAACAAGCTAAATGGTATTAATTAAAATGTCCTATCTCTCCTTTCCCCTCAGAGCATAGCAGTCCCCTGTTTCCTTCCTATAAGCATTTCCTCCCCACATGGTATTCGTAAGCATGTGCAAGCCTGCTTACAACAGTGACGCTGTGGGGTCTGTGGAGCCAGAGATGAGTTAGAAGTACACAAAAATTCAGGATGGGAAAGACAATTCTATTTAATTCCCACTCAAAAAGAATTATCAACAGGGGCTATAAAGATCATGAAAATGGAAAAAAAAAACACAGAGAAGAAAAATCTACATTTGTCTTTTCAAGCATCTCTCCTCTAAAGAATACTTGGCTACTTTGTGATCCTAGCAATGACTAATAACATAAAAAGTGCTGACAAAATAATATGCAAGGTGTTCCCAAGACCTTGGTACAGTTTTAAGCTCTAAAAGCTTTGGGGACACCATGTTTTAATACCAATATTTGAAAGAAGGCCTGAATAAAAGAAGGAAAAAGAAAAGACAGAAGGCCTGGTTTTCCAGGGTTGAGGTAGAAACAGCCAGTTTATACTGACATGTAGCTTGAGGAGCAGCAAAGCAAGGTGAGTCAGGTAGTGGATTTGGAGTCAGCCTGACCTGGACTCAGACACTTGTTAGTGATGGGGCTGTGGGCTAGTTCCCACCTCTCTCAGCTCAGTATCTTAATCTGTAAAATGGTATAACAAATGCCCAAAGGGACAACACCACCAGGAGTCCCCCACAAGTAGCATGGGGATGATGTGTGGCTTGAAGTGAAGTAGAATAAACATCTCTGGCCTCTTTTCCTATGTTTCTCTGAAGGAGACTTTATTTCCTGCCAGGAGGGAGGTTGGGGTCAGAAGCTGGGCCATGCTGCTCTCTTCAGAAACAGAGGCTACTGGACTAGAACTATGTCTATCTTCTCCCTTAAGTATTATTTGTCCAGGAGATGTGGTTTTCAGGCACAAACTAACTTCTGATTGCTTTTTTGTTATCAAGAGAAGGAGGACGCCATATGTCCAATCCAAGGCTTGACTCTCCTCACCAAATACCAGTTTCACCATGAACACACAAAAACTCACTTTTCCAAATCAGTAGCAAAAACAGAAATCAGAGAAAGCATACATAGGAGAATGTATACCAGACAATACAGTGAAGGAGCTCTCCCATTAGAAATGAGGTACCTCAGCTCAACTAAGAAAGAGAGTCCCAGATCTTACCCAAAGTCCCATGTGTAGCAAGCTGGGAATAGAGACATAATGGAGACTGTCAGGTCCTTTCATATCAGATATATCACAGGGTCTTTTCCTCTAGTAACCATAAATGAGGTTGTCATTATCCATCTTCTCTCTCAAAGCTGGAAACCAGAAATGCCCAAAGGGACAACACCACCAGGAGTCCCTGAAGCCTCAAAGGATTTCTGAAGAGCTGCAGAGCCCAGAGCTCTCCTCTCTGCCACTCTCATCAGCTTTGACCCACTCTCCTCCCATAGCTATAGGGCGTTGATCTCCATTAAAACGAGAGTTCTGTATCAGTGGACTTGGGAACTCAGGTTACAATAGAAATAATGATACCTGTGACATCTACCTCACAAAGTTACTGTGAAGATCAGATGGGATAATGTACATAATGTGCTTAGAAGATCTTAAAGAGCAACATAAAATATTATTATTACTCCTCTTTTGAGGGGTCACTGTCACAGTCTTAGAAATGATCCTTAGTATGTAAAGGCTATTAAAGTATCACAACCCTAGGCATGGCTAATCTGAAATGAATCAGATTGTGAAGTGGGGATGGGTTTGCAGTTTCAGGAGAAATCAGGTAGGTCTCTGACATGTTGGCTGGACCCTCTCATGGATAAGAGCCACACATAAGAGTAAAGGATGGGCAGACAAAGGTTGGCTGTGATTTGTATTGCTGGCAGGAACTGCTAAATTAATGAAATTATAGACCCATTTGAGTTGAGTATGCTTTCACATACATGCATATACATCTAATATAAACATATATGTAAATTATGTGTGTGTATGTGTGTGTGTGTGTGTGTGTGTGTGTGTGTGTGTAGTAGGAGTGATTAGAAAAACCACCTGATCTTTTAGCCTGGAGCTGGATATGTGCTCTGACCCCTTTATGTGGGATATATATGTTCTGACATCCTACTAAAGTGTATGGATGACACTTAACCTCCTGATTGGTCTCTTGAATGTAGGATTCTACTGAAGATGATGAGTGTTTGAGTCAAGAAGAATTATCCCTCTAGAAAGCTCCACCCCTGTCTCATTTGAGTGTATCACTATGGAACTCTGCTCACTCTCTCTTGAACTTCCAGCAAGTGTGGGGAGTTGATTTGTCTCCTTCCTCACTCCGGTAGCAATGACAATTACAAGTACATGCCAAGGACAGCATGAGCTTACCTAAGTGAACCTGAGATTGGGTCTCAAGGCTCTGGTTGCCTCTTTTGCTTTGAGTTTCTTTTCCCCAAGCACCAGCTACAAAGATAGAGCTTAAAAAATGAGTATGTTCAGCCTTGGTGGCTATCTTGTGAGTTCAGGGATTCCTAAATGACTCTGGGCAAGTCATTTGACCTCAGTTCCCTTGTCTGTAAAACGGCATCTTCTAGGGTTGTTGCGAGGATCAAACAAGATATTTGTAAAGTTCTTAGGCACACAGTAAGCACCTAACAAATACTTATTTCCTTCCTTCCTTTCATTCTTCCTTCTTTCTTTCTTCCCTCCCTTCTTTCCTTTCTTTCCCTCTCTCCTTTCTTGGGTTCCTGAATCAGTGTCACTTGTTCAGCAGGAAGTGCCACCTGCTATTACATCACTTCTCAGAGGAGATAACCACCACCGAGATAGTCCTGAACCTGAAGGGGTTGAAAGGTCATACCTGGGTGACCAGAAGAGCTGGACTCTGGGAATGCCCAGATAGCATAGGCCTGAAGTGAATGGGAAATATTCGCTCGGCACCTCCCAGGGAGATGTTACATCTTGGGGAGATTGGAATGACAGTGATGGCTTCTCATTCATTTTTATGCATTTGTTAGGGAATGATTATGAGTCATTTGTGTCTAAGGAAATAAATTGCTATCTTATATCTACATTATACATTGTTTATCTTTTCTTGAAGGATCCCCATTAATCTCTGTAGAGAAGACTCTAGACATGAGTCATACCTAAGTCTTGTTTCAGAAGTTTTTTTCTCCCGGAGTTCTATTTTGGGGTGGGAATATAACAAACCAGAGACATGAGAAAAGCTTCAGCTTTGGTGAGATCAAGTTTCTTCTGATCAGCCACATGAACCTGATTCATGTGAGTTCAAAACTGGAGTCTCTTCTCTGGGAGGGGACATGCTAGGCAATATATTCACATACACACACTCATAGATAGGTAACTATTGACATATGTCTATATCTATTTCTATACCTATATCTCTATATCTTTGGTTCACATATGTGTGCATACATATGTATAGTATATATATATGTATATGTGCATGTGTATGTATATGTGTATGTGTATGTATAGATATAGATATATACATAAGCCAAAGAAATTATATATGTGTATATATAATTATATATGCATATACATACATTATACATACAAAGATTACAGCCTCCCAATAATTTCAAGTTCCCTTTGACTACTCATTTGGGAGATATTTGATATGAGGCTCAGACAGAAGATCACCACTCTGTATTTTTGAGGCACTCCATGGGAATGGTGTTGACTTTGAATATATCCAGTTGCTTCCACTGAAAGCAGTTTTTCTGATAGACGCAATGTATTTTGTTACTTTTTAAGAGGTGTGATGGTGTGCAGAACAAACAGGTACTTGGAAATGTCATGACCTTTTCCAAAACAAAACAAAAAAATAGTTTGTGTAAGAAAAATACAAACCTCAGGGTTACTATCATTTAACAAAGTCTCTTTTTATACAGTGCAACATGGCATTTACATGGTAATTAATAAGGTTACAGAGAAAGCAATGCCTAAAACATAGCATGGAAAACATTCTGGAAAAGCTCAGTTAGGAAGCAACTCAGCCTACAATGAGTGGAGAACAAAACACATGCTGAGACATAACTTCATTTTGAAAAACACACTCTGTTAACTTGAAAAGGCCAAGGGGAAGGCTTGTGCAGCCTCTCTGTCATCTGACAGCATATACTTGAAAGGAAATGTGTTTGAATGGAGAACATCCCCCCTCCCCCTTTAACCAACACAAAGACCTTTACAATTCTCAGGAAAGCTCAAACAGATTTTTATGTAGCCTAAAGATACCATTCCTTATGAAGACAACTGAAATATGCCACCAAAAATGTTCTATACCCTTATGGACTTTTCCTAATTGTGGTCTAACATGTCCCTATTAGGCATAATGTGCTTTGCAGCTTCTACATGCAATTTCTTAGTATTACCAAAGTTCTCTTAGTAGGAAATATGATTCCTGGTCATGGAAGTTTCTTGGTACTAGTGTAAGAAACTAAACATTTAAGATGTTTAGTCTCATTTCCCCATTTTTCCAAAGTATTTGTTGAGAATAACATATTTTCTACTGACTTAGTGTTTGAGAATCCAACTTCACCTTTATGTGTCACAGATTCAGGGCAGACTGAGGGACCTGTATACCAGGGTGGTGTTCTAGTAGAGAGGCCCTGGGCTCTGTACTGAGAAAGAACAAAGTTCAGAAACAGGCTGAGCAGGGCGGTTCAGATTTCAAACTCAGAGCAGGGTCTCACTGCCAGTATGTAGTCCAGCCTACAGAGGAATAACCAAGGTAAGAATCCCAAACCAAAGGAAAACCTAAAATTCTGCCACTATGAGCTTTCCAGCTAGTGGATAAGGGTGGACTCCAGGAGAAGTCAACTCTTATGCAGACCCAAACCCACGTCAGGAACTTGTAGCACTTGGACCAGGAGGCAGCAATCAGACTTTGCCTTGGATCAGACCACTTGAGAACAATGAAAGCTTGCAGGTATCCAGCCAGGAGATCCTGAAATAACACAACACTCAGTATCCCAGGATCAAGCCCAGACCTTCCTTCCCTCCACAAGTGTGGCAGAACCCAGTCCTAATGGAGTCAGGAAGCAGTGTGGAAGAATGAGCAAACAAACAAAAGAAGAGCTCCACCATAATCAGATATTTTGGTGGCAGGGATGCTCAAAACACAAATGCAAAAGAGATTACTCCAAAACATCTACAAGCAATCTCTCAGAGAAAAAACACAGCTTGAACACAGACTCAGCTAGAATTCCTAGAAGAGATGAAATAAGAATTTTTAAAAGAGTTAAAAATATAAATGGAATGACAGTGCTTGAGGGAGAAATTGGAGAAGAAATGATAGTTATGGAAGAAAGAATTTGAAAGAGAATTAACAGCTTGGCACAAGAGGTATAACACCTTCCCCAAGCAACAAACTCCCTGAAATTTAGGATGGACCAAATAGAAGCCAATGACTCCATGAGACAGCAAGAAATATTAAAAACAAAGCTAAGCAGTTGAAAAAAATAGAAGAAAACACAAGGTATTTCAAAGCAAAGATAAACAGAACTGGAAAACAGATCAAGGAAAAAAGAGGTCCTTTATACACAAAAATACTTATAGAAGTTTTTTTGGGGTTGCAAAAACTAGAAACCAATAGGTTATCCATCAATTGAGGATTTGCTGATCAAGCTGTGGAAATGAGGAAACAGCTCATGATTTCAGATTAAGCAGCTAGGGGAGGACAGAGTGATAAACTTGGAGTTCAAAAGACTAGAGCTTATATTCCTGCCCAGCTGTGTGACCCTGGGCAAATAATTTTGTCTCTGTTTCCCTCAATTTCCTCATCTGTGAAATGGGAACAAAAATAGCATCTATCAGGGTTGTTGTGAGGATCAGATGAGATATTTGCAACATGCTTCAGTGTTTAAATGAATGGTAGCAATTTCAAAAGACATGAAAAGACAATATGAATGGATGCAGGGAGAAGTAAACAGAACAATAAATTTGTAGTACAACATTAACAACATAAAAATGACCAATTTTTAGGACTTTTACGAACTGATAATGAAAAGAACAAAATCAAGAGAATAAATTATATGATAACAAGACTGTCAAAACAAACAATTTTGTTTGTTTTGGTCTGTGCTAGTCACTGTGCTAAGTGCTTTATATTAATTATTAAATTAATGTTTTCTAGAAGCATGATCAATATGATGACAATCTTGATTTTGGATAACTTTTCTGTCTTGTTATTTCCTACTCCCAGATTTTTTTTAGTGGGCAAAAAAGAACTCACTTTGAATACTGGTCATGAGTCTGGAAGAGCATGCTCCCATATCCCATCTCACTGATCTTACCACTAATTATCTGTTCCCAAGTTGAATGCATGTACGACTTATTTAAAACTCTTAAGAATATGGAGTGGATAATGTTATCCTGCTTCTCTGAGGCTGAGTGAGAATTTCAATTTGTAATGATTTCTCATTTTATGAGGATATAATTTCATGAGTGTCAATTTAATTCTCTAAGCCTGAGCTGTGGCTGGAGTGCTACGTTTCTGGTTGTTAATTTTGAGATCTTGAACATCATCTAAGTTTTAGACACTAAAAAGAACACACTCTAGTCATTCTGAAATGCTGAACATTACTCCGGGCACATCTAGATTCATGAACTGCCCCAAACTGGATTCTAAGCACTTGTGGTAAATGTAAACGGCTTTGGACAGCCTCCTCTACCCAACTGTCTCTTCTTAAGTGAAGGACCCTTAAACATCATAAAAATGCCAGTAATCTCTATGCTTACGGATGACGTTAAGGACAGTAATATCAATGCAATGTCCTTGCTAGTAGATTTTTAAATTGTTCTAGGACGCATGCCATTTACAAGTGAATCATAAAGTACTAAAGGCCCTAATAGCACATTTTCTGAAGAAACTTTTGATTGACTTTAATAGTTGAAGTTTTCTTTACTTTACTTTTACTGTTTCAATCTTTTGCAAGGGATGAGCATGTGGTACTAGTGAGTATAAAGGATCTTACTTTTCATAACTTTTCCAATAGAGAATAGGAGTGTCCTTACAACAAGTTTTCTCCCACAATCTGAGACTATGGCCAAACTTCACATTTCGCTTCCTGAGGATTTTTCTGGGCACGACCTCTATCAAAAGTAGGATTAGATTGTTCATGAAGGAGGCAAAGGTTGAACCTACAGTCTGTCATGATGTATGAAAAACTGTGGTTGTTGGCGCAGTCTAAAAAAAAAATCAGTCACCATTTCAGTTATGCTTTTATCCCTGATTTCTGTTGTCACAATGGTAGAAAAATTCTGGTGGGGAAATACAGTTTCAGTTTGGTGTACACACATACATATATATGTATATATAAATATGTGACATATATAACATATATATACATATATTTGTTATGCATATTATGGTTCGTGACAATCACATTACTTTGTATACTGGTTCATACTTTTCAAAGCAATCAAACACATAATTATCTCATTCATTTGTAACCCTATGTATAGTAAATGTGAAATAATACTCTCTCCCTCACACACACTTTTCCATTCTTCGTACACCTTACTCCCCTTCTTGTACATGTAGGGGCATTGACCTCCATGCTGTTTCTCAAACCAGACACCTCATCTTTCAACTCTGGGCACTTTCTCTGGCTATCCCCCATGAATTCTATCCCTCCTCACCTCCACCTCTTGGCTTCCCTGGCTTCTTTTAAGCCCCAACTAAAATCCTACCTTCTATAGGAAGCCTTTCCTTAAGATTCCCCCCTTACTGCTAGTCTTTTCCATCTGTTGCTTATTTCCGATTTATTTAGCTTGTTTTTCCATAGTTATTTGCATGTTGTCTCCCATGATAGACTGCAAGCTTCTTGAGATCAGGGGCTGTTTTTCATCTTTCTTTATATCCCCAGGGCTTAGCATAGTGCTTGGCACATGTTGTTGGTTCAGTCATTTCAGTCATGTTTGACTCTTCATGACCCCACTTAGAGTTTTCTTAGCAAAGATATTGGAGTGGTTTGCCATTTATTTCTCCAACTCATTTGACAGATGAGGCACACAGAGTTAAGTGACTTACCGAGGATCACTCAACTAGTAAGTGTCTGAGATCAGATTAGAGCCCAGGAAGGTGAATCTTCCTGATTCCGCGTCTGGTATTCTATCCATGTGCTACCTACCTGCCTGCCTGGACTTTAATAGGTGTTTAATAAATGATTATTGATTTAAAACAAGAAAGACAAATAAGAAATTAGTACAACATCTGAAAAGAATTTTAGAAAAGCTAGATCTCTGGTAACTGCTGGATGGAGATAGAAAGAATATACATATTTCTGAGCTAAGCATTACACCTATACAAAAACTGATCATGTATTAATTTAAAATCTCATAAAAATTCAGAAAAATGGAAATATTAAACATATCATTTACTAACTACAATATTAAAATATTAATTTAATAAAGTTAGTGGAAAGAAGAATTAGAAGTCAATTGGAGAAATCATTGAATTCTAAAGAATTGGCGAATCAAAGAACAAATCAGAAAAACAACAGATAATTTGGGTTGCAACCAAAGTAATTCTTAAAGGAAAATTTATATCTTTAAATACTTTCATCAACAAAGGATAGATCAATGAATTGGGCATGCAGTTAAAACACACACACACATACACACACACACACAAGACACCCAATAAAACACCAAAAGAGAAATTCTAAATATCAAAGAAGTCAACAAAATTGAAAGCAAAAAAAAATTGATAAATGAAACTAGTAACTGCTTTAAAAAAACCAATAAAATATACAGTTTGTTTGATTTTTTAAAAATAGGGAACAAAATCAAGCTGTTAGTTTCAAAAAGAAAAATCAGAATTTGTAGCAAAAAACAAAGGAAATTATGAAAAATAATTTTAATAATTATATTCCAACAAAATAGATCATTTAGATGAAAGAGATGAATACTTACAAAATACAAAATACCTCAAGACAAACAGAATAAGAAATCAGGAATCTTAGAAAATCTTAGAAAAAAATCTTAGAAAAAGAACTTGAACAAGCCAAAAATGAACTACCAAGAAAAGATCAGATGAACTTACAAATGAATTCTAATATTCAAAGAACAATTACTTGCATTACTATAATTTTTTTGTAAAAAAAGGAAAACAAGGGATCCTACCAAACTCGTTCTATGATACATATGTAAATACCTTCACCAGAGAGAGAACAATCAGAGAAATAGAATTATAGATAGGTTCTTAAGCTTTTTTTTGCATGATCCATTTGGAAGTCTGATAAAACCTTTGAACCCCATCTCAAAATAATATTATTAAATTCATAAAATAAGATACATATGATTATAAATGAAAACAAATATTTTGAAATGAAGATGTTATTTTTTCCCTTCAGGTTCAAAGACTCCCTAAAAGTCATCCATAAACCTCAGGAATAAGAACTCTTATTCTAGATGAATAGTCTTGATGAATAGTGAACACAAAGATATTAAATAAAGTGTTAACACAGAGGCTACAGCAAAATATTTAAAAGATTAGATGCTATGATAAGGTCAGATATATATTAGGAATATAGGGTTGGTTCAACATTTAGAATAATTCTAAATACAGTGGATCATATTAATGATAACAATAAAATTATATTCTATCAATAGATCCAAACATTTTAAACAAAGTGCAGCACCCATTTCTGTTTATTAAAAAACCCAACAATTAAAATGTAAGAATAACTTGATCTTTTCGTAATATGGTAAATATCTATCTAAAACCAAGGACCAACATTATATGTAATGGAGAAGTGGTGTCACAAAGAGTTAGACATGGCTGAAAAGACTGAACAACAACAATAATAATTAAAACTATTTGGTACTGGCTAAAAAAATAGAAAACTTGATCAGTCAAACAGGTTAGGTAGACAAAATACAGAAGTAAATTGACATAGTATTCAATAAACCCCATGACCCTAACTATTGAGGTATGAACTCACCATGAGGGGAAAAAATGTTGGAAAAACTGGAATTAGGCATAGACCAATATCTCACACCATATACCATAATAAATTCCAAATGGGTACATGACCATACAAAGTCACATCATAAATTAGATGAGCGTGGAATGAGATAACTTTCACAACCTTGGATAAGGGAAGAGTTCTTGACCAAACCAGGGACAGAGAAGACCAAAAAAGAAAAATGGACCATTCTGATTATATAAAATTTTTAAATTCTTCATCAACAAGATCAATATTATTAAAATTAGCAGAGAAACCATTACTTGGGAGAAAATCTTTGTAATAAGTGTTTCTGATAATGGTCTAATAACTAAGATATGTAAAGAACTGATTAGTTAAATTAAGAAAAGAACCATTCCCTAGTGGAAAAATTTTCATGACAATTAACAGGAGAAATGCAAATTTAAAAAAAACTCTGAAGTTTTACCTCACATCCATAATATGTGATGGATGACCCCAAAGATGACCCCAAAAAGGGGTATGACAGTTTTTAGAGGGACTAAGAGAGAAGGGGTGCACAAATGCATTGTTACACGACTGTGAAATTGTGTAGCCATTGTGAAAAACAATTTTGAACTGAAACCAAATTGATACTAAACTGTGTCTTCCCATTGGTCCAGTGATATCACTATTAGGCATATACCTCCAATAGATCAAAGACAAAGGAAATCATCCCGATGTATCAAAAAATTGCTATCAGAACTTTTTATTGTAGCAAGAGGATGGAAAATATAGAAGTGCCTATTAATTGGGGAATGATTGAAAAAAAATTATGGTGTATGAATGTAATGCAATATTATTGTACCATAAGAAATTACAAAAGAAATCAATTTAGATATCCACAGGGAGAATTGTATGAATTAATGCAGAGTGAAGTGAGCCAAATGAGTAAAAATTTTTACACTGACTACATTGTAAAATAAAATAACTTAGAGAGATTTAAGAACCCTGATCAATATAATGTCCACTCATGACTCCAGAGGACTCATAATGAAACAAACTATACACCTCTAAAAAGAGAAATGATAGATACATGATGAAGAAGGAGATACACAGTATCAGTTATGGCTCACATATGGATTTGTTTTGCTTGAATATACTTATTTAGCACAAGGGAGGGTTTTCTTTTTCATTTGGAGTAGTGAGAGAATTGAATGGAAAAGAAATGTGAGTGAAATTAATGTTTGTCAAGTTCAAAATAACAAAAATAAAAATGTTGTTTAAAAAAGACGTAG
>JAQQSU010010528.1:0-12407 GCA_028627135.1 Pseudochirops cupreus | reverse complement strand
TCCTGTTTTGTCATCTTAGCCAATCTGGCTGGTGAGATGTGGTACCTCAAAGTTGTTTTGATTTGCATTTCTCGAATCAAGAGTGATTTAGAGCATTTTTTCACATGCTTATAGATATCTTTAATTTCTACTTTTGAGAATTGCCTGTTCATATCCTTTGACCATTTATCAATTGGGGAATGACTTGTATTCTTATAGATTTTACATAATTCCTTGTATATTTTAGAAATGAGGCCTTTATCAGAGACACTGGTCGTAAAAATTCTTTCCCACTTTCCCGCTTCCCTCTTAATCTTGGTTACATTGGCTTTGTTTGTACAGAAACTTTTCAATTTAATGTAATCAAGATCATCCATTTTACAATTTATAATGCTTTCTAGCTCTTCTTTGGTCATAAAGTCTTCCCTAATCCATAAATCTGACAAGTAAACTATTCCTTGTTTCCCCAGATTATTTACAGTATCAACCTTTATTCCTAGATCATGCACCCATTTAGACTTGACTTTGGTGTACGGCACTAGATGATGGTCTATGTCCAGTTTCTGCCACACTATATTCCAGTTTTCCCAGCAGTTTTTGTCAAATAGTGAGTTTTTATCCAAAAAACTTGGGTATTTGGGCTTATCAAACAGAATATTACTATAATTGTTGACTACTGAGTCATTTGTACCCAATCTATTCCATTGATCCACTACTCTATTCTTCAGCCAGTACCAAGTAGTTTTGATGACTGCTACTTAATAATAGAGATTAAAATCTGGTATGGCTAGGCCACCTTCCCTGGCATTTCTTTTCATTAATTGCCTTGATATTCTGGACCTTTTATTCTTCCAAATGAATTTTGTCACTATTTTTTCTAGCTCAGTAAAGTAACTTTTGGGTAGATTGATTGGTATGTAATTTAATCTAGGTAAAATTGTCATATTATTATGTCATATTATTATATTAGCTCTACCCAGCCACAAGCAATTGATGTTTTTCCAATTGGTTAGATCTGATTTTATTTGTGTTAAAAGTGTTTTGTAGTTGTGTTCATATAGGTACTGGGTTTGTTTTGGCAGGTAGATTCCCAAATATTTTATAATGTCTACAGTAACTTTAAATGGGGTTTCTCTTTCTATCTCTTGCTGTTGGACTTTGTTGGAAATATATAGGAATGCTGAAGATTCATGTGGATTTATTTTATATCCTGCAACTTTGCTAAATTTATTTATTGTCTCAAGAAGTTTTTTACTTGATTCTCTGGGGTTCTCCAAATATATCATCATATCATCTGCAAAGAGTGATAGCGTAGTCTCTTCTTTGCCTAATTTGATTCCTTTGATTTCTTTTTCTTCTCTAATTGCTATTGTTAACATTTCTAGTACCAGATTGAATAAGAGAGGTGATAGTGGACATCCTTGTTTCACCTCTGATCTTATTGGAAATGCTTCTAGATTGTCCCCATTACATACAATACTTACTGGGCTTTAAATATATGCTACTTATTATTCTAAGGAAAACTCCATTTATTATTATACTTTCTAGTGTTTTTAATAGGAATGGATGTTGTATTTTGTCAAAAGCTTTTTCTGCATCTATTGAGATAATCATATGGTTTTTGCTAGTTTTGTTGTTGATGTGATCAATTATACTGATAGTTTTCCTGATATTGAACCACCCTTGCATTCTTGGAATAAATCCTACCTGAACAAAGTGTATTATTCTCATGATGATTTGCTGTAGTCTTTTTGCTAATATTTTATTTAGAATTTTTGCATCTATATTCATAAGAGAAACTGGTCTGTAATTTTCTTTCTCTGTTTTGTCTCTTCCTGAATTAGGTATCAGTACCATATTTGTCTCCTAAAAAGAATTTGGTAGGACTCCTTCTTCTCCAATTTTCCCAAATAGTTGGTAAAGTATTGGAGTCAATTGTTCTTTAAATGTTTGTTAGAATTCACTAGTAAAACTGTCTGGCCCTGGAAATTTTTTCCTAGGGAGTTCATTGATGGCTTGTTCAATTTCTTTTTCTGAGATGGGGTTATTTAAGTAGTTTACTTCCTCTTCAGTTTGTCTAGGCAACTTGTATTTTTGTAAATATTCATCCATTTCACTGATTGTCAAATTTATGTGCATACAATTGGGCAAAATAATTCGTAATTATTGTTTTAATTTCCTCTTCGTTGGAGGTAGATTCACACTTTTCATTTTTTGATATTCATAATTTGGTTTTCTTCTTTCTTTTTTTTATCATATTGGCTAACGGTCTATCAATTTTGTTGGCTTTTAGTTTTATTTATTAATTCAATAGTTTTCTTGAATTCAATTTTATTAATCTCTCTTTTGGTTCTCATTAGTTCTAATTTAGTATTTAATTGGGGATTTTCAGTTTGTTCTTTTTCTAGCTTTTTCAATTGCATGCCCAATTCATTGAACTCCATTTTCCCTAATTTATTCATGTATGCATTCAGGGATACAAAACTTCCCCTAAGAACTGCCTTTGTTGCATCCCACAAGTTTTGGTATGTTGTCTCATTATTGTCATTCTCTTGAATGAAGTTGCTGATTGTTTCTATAATTTCTTGTTTGACCCACTCATTCTTTAGGATTAAGTTATTTAGTTTCCATCTAGTGTTTTGTCTATCCTTCCATGACCCTTTATTACACATAATTTTTATTATATCATGATCTGAGAAGGATGCATTTAATATTTCTGCCTTTCTGCACTGAATTTTGATGTTTTTATGCCTTAGTACATGGTCAATTTTTGTGTCTGTGCCATGTGCTGCTGGGAAGAAGGTATATTCCTTTTTATCCCCATTCAATTTTCTCCAGAGGTCTACCATATCTATTTTCTTTAAGATTCTATTTACCTCCTTAACTTCTTTCTTGTTTATTTTGAGGTTAGATTTATCGATCTCAGAGAGAGGGAGATTGAAGTCCCCCACTACTATAGTTTTCCTATCTATTTCTTCCTCTAGCATCCTTAATTTCTCCTTTAGGAATGTAGATGCTGTACCACTTGGTGCATAAATGTTTAGTAATGATATTGCCTCATTTTCGATGGTGCCTTTTAGCAGGCTATAGTTTCCACCCTTATCTCTTTTAATTAGATCTATTTTTGCTTTTGCTTTATCTGAGATAAGGATAGCTACCCCTGCTTTTTTTACTTTAGCTACAGCATGATATATTTTACTCTAGCCTTTTACCTTTACCCTGTGTGTATCCTTCTGTTTCAGATGTGTTTCTTGTAAACAGCATATAGTAGGATTATGGTTTTTAATCCATTCTGCTATCTGCCTCCGTTTTATGGAGAGTTCATCCCATTCACATTCACAGTTATGATTACTATCTGTGTCTTTCCCTCCATCCTATTTCCATCC
Organism: Pseudochirops cupreus; assembly: GCA_028627135.1. Lineage (NCBI taxonomy): Eukaryota > Metazoa > Chordata > Mammalia > Diprotodontia > Pseudocheiridae > Pseudochirops > Pseudochirops cupreus. Next base: position 9,042 of record JAQQSU010010528.1, on the reverse strand, counting down.
CTTTTTATGCTTTTGTTTTTCCCCTTTCCCTTCCCCTTCTTAAGAGTTTTCCTTTCCTTTTTCCTCAGTATTCCCTTCTTATCTGCCCCACTCCCTTTTCCTACCCTTCTCCCTTACAACTTCTTCCCTCCCTTCTAAACCCCTACCCTTTCCTGGCCCTTCCCCTCTCCTACTGCCTGTAGGATATGATTGATTGTTATACTCAATGTTGTACGTTTCTTCCTCAGACCAAGATTGATGAGAATAGATCTCATGCAATGTTCCTCTCCCTCCCTCTTTCCCTCTATTATGATAAATTTTACATCTCTTCTTGATAGAATCTTATCTTTAACTGGTTATGTTATTCCCTCCTTGCACCAGAACCAGTTAGGGAAAAGCTCACATAGTTCCCACCTTCTTCCCTTCTTTCCCTCTACTATATTGTTTTTATGTCTGTTTGTGTAGCATAATTTACCCTTTTCTGCTTCATTCTTTCCTCTTCTTCCATTACAGTCCCTTAATAAGGATTTTTATCATTATTTTGCATAGTTTATACCCACATCTTCTGTTTGTCTATATCTCTTTTAGATGTTGCCATAGGTATCAAGTTCATGATATTAACAGGTATCAGTTTCCCATATAGGGATGTAAATAGTTTGCTCTTGTTAAATAACAAGTTATGTGTGTAAGTGTTATTTTTTTCCTTATTTACCTTTCTATGTCTCTCCTGGGTCTTGTAGTTGGAGGTTCAATTTTCCATTGAGCTCTGGAAGCTTAAATATATTCTTCTCTCACTCCTTCTATCTACTAAGTCTTACTGAAATCTGGTTTCTACCAATGACACAACTTTCCTTGCCAATCATTCCAGTACTGACTGCACCTTCACTCATTTCCCCCAGATCACACTGGTCCAGATGTGGGAATAGGAATATTCCTCATTCTCCATTGCCATTTCCAGTTTTTCCTCCTTATTCTATCACTCAGTAACCCCTTTTCCTTTTAGAGTCATGCTCTTCATATCTACCACCTATTAAAAATCCTGGTAGTTATTGTCTACAGATATATGCACCACTTTCCTTCCTCATTACTTGGCTTACAATTTTTCTCTCTTCCCTAACTTCTGCCCTCATACTAGAGATTTCAATACACTTGTTGATTCTCTCTCAAATACCTTAATGACTCAGTTTCTTGATCTAATCAGTGTTCATAAGCAACTCCTCCACCCCATCTCAGACATACACAAAGATGATCATACTCTTGATCTTACCATCACCCAAAATTTGTACCACCTTCACATCCCTACTTTTCTCACTTATTTTCAATCTTTCCCTTTCTACTGGCCCATTTTCTTTCCACTTGCCCAAGTTTCCCCTATTCTGAAAAAACCCTCACCTGATCTTTCCATTCCCAATTATAATCCTGTATCTCTTCCACTTTTGTAGCTAAACTCTGAAAAGGCCAGCTAGGACAGATACCTACACTTTCTCTCCTCTCACTTCTTTCCCTTCTAATACTAAACCTACAATCCTATAAGACATGAATGGGAGAAGTACTTTAGGCTTATGAAATGTCCCCAACCCTTTCAAGGAGATGCCAATAGGCAAATCTGTACTTTCTATAATTGAATCATATGGTCATTGGTTAGTGAGATTTAAGCTCTTTAGCCACTATGGAATCCAGTCCTCCCCCTTCCTGGAGCCCTGAGGCCAACATCTATTAAGTCACTTTCCCAGGTCACTTGTCTGAGGCAGGATTGAAACCTAGGTTATCCTGACTCCAAATCCATTGTTCTATCCATTATACTAAGCTGCTTCTTAAATATAGAATCCCCCAGATAAGTTCAATGCCCTCAATTAGATGAGCTACTACTACACTCATATATATTGGCTCTGAGTAAAAGTATCCTTTCCCTATAAAAGAGCTTGTTCCAAAATTGGATGAGGCATTTACATGTCCTGAAAAACACTCAGCAGTATTCCCTTAGACGGACAGTTCATAGTACTCCAGAAAGGTTAGTAACGAAACCCCCAGAAAATGAAAGCAAGAAATGTGTTCCCTTTAAAGGGCGACCAAAGAAATAAGAAGTTGACAACAATTTTGTTACTTGGCATATAATATTGGCATTTAATTTTCTTTCTTTTTCAATGTGGTCATTTCTTTCCTTTCATAATACAATTATTAATCCTTGTACTGTTAGCTCTTACCCTTTACAAACTTGATCAAAAAGCTCAAGAGAACCTGTCTTTATTTTTTAAACATCATCAACATCATCACCAGGAGAAACTTACCCTGGGAGCATCAGAGGAAGCTTAGCATTGAACATATAGAGCTGACCCGGAAGATCTGGAGTCTCCAAGTCTCCATTGAAGTCCATCTCATCTTCCTCTGTGGCCCTAGGAAAGCCACTTAACCTCTCAAGGCTCTAGGTTACTCCTTAAGACCATAATGTGTAGAGAAGGTGACAATCTGCATTGGTAAAGGGAGTTTCAATCATTATCTAAGGGTTCCTATAACAATGAAAATACATGTCAAATCCCTAACATATTTCTAGTCAAGGATACCTTTCCTTTCTTCCTTTTTATTATATCTGGAGGGTATTAGTGTGATCAAGGAGGCTGTTTCTGTCAGACTTGTCAAATTTATGAAATGCTTTCATTTGCTTGCTGATGCTTTATTGGTGTGTCACCCTTTTATTAATGGATGGCTTTCTTTCATCTTAACTAATATCAAATGGATGAACAGAGCAAACAGCATGATAGCCAGTGTTGAATAATAAAGCTGCTTAAGGAGCCCCATTCCAATAGAGATAAAGGCCTTCAAATGTATCGTATGTCTGGTTACTGCTACATTCCCAGTTCAGGCAAGGAATTATGCTTCAAAGAAAGCTAGAGGTAAATGTCTTTAACCAAGATTGCAGCTTGTTTCAAATAATGATGGTGGTCAGAAGCACCTGCCATTATACTGCCAGTTACTATTAAAGTATCAAAGCTGCATTTTAGCTGCTTTGATGAGGGCTACAGTACTAACTCTGGATGAATGACAATTAGTTTAAGTGTAACAAATGGACCCAGAGGGTATAGAGTTGGAAGGGCACCTACTTTTCATCTTGAGATCAGACAGAACTTAAAGTGTTTCTTGATTGTGGAGATAATGTCCATGGTTCACTTCATTTCTCTTGAAAGTCACCTCCTGTACCCAGCATTTGGTTATCTATATATACATGGTGTGTCCCCCCTGTTAGAATGTAAGCCCCTTGAAGTTGGAGATAATTTTATTTTAAATTTCTATCTCTGTAAGAAGGAAGGTAACGTGTCTTAGTTGGCAAAGAGTTGACCTTGGAGCAAGAAAAATATAATTTTGTCTCTGATTGTGGTGTGACCCTGAGCAAGTCACTCAGCCTCTCAAGGTTCTAAACTCTAAGTTGGAGAAAAGATGGTGAGTTGCATTAATAGAGACAGTTTTCTCATTCAAGAGTTCCCTATGCCAATGAAATCACAAGCCTAGTTCTTTTCTTATATTTAGCAGCCTAAAAGTGTCTACCATAATAAACACTGAAGAAATATTTTTACATTCAATTTAAATCCAGTTTAGGGTCATAGCATTGAAATGAAGGTGGAAAGAATGAGTCAAAGAAGCATGGTCAAAGATGAAATGACATGACTCAATTATAGGAGTCTATTTATTAAAATAACTATTACATCTATTGATATATCCAACAAACACTTAATAAGTATGTGCATGTGCACGTTACTGTGCTAGATGCTATGAAAAAAAGAATGAAATAGTTGCCTTTCTTTTATTGTTACCATTTTAAAAAAAATACATATTATGTACATAATATTGTTGTAGACACTGGGTAGAAATACAAAAATAAGTAAGACATGGCCCACATGGTCTCTAGGGGTTTATTTAATCCGAAATTCATGCCTAGAGCCTAAGTTTAACTAATTCTCCTATAATATCAACAAAAATAATTTCAATAAACATTTATTAAGCACTAGCTTTATGCAGAACCAATTGACATATGCAGGGGAAAATATAAGATTTATCTAATACAGTTAATCATAATAGCTAATCCAATGTACCTTCGTAGGTACATTACTTAATCTAGTAAAGAGTTAGTAAAGAGGAATATAATAAACATTGTCATCATCATAACTAGCTTTTATACAATGTTTTAAAGGTTACAAAATGTTTTCTATTTACTATCTTATTTGGTTCTCATAACAACCTTGTGATGAAGGTACTGTAATTCCCTATTTTACAAATGAAGAAACTGAGACAAAAAGTTTAAATGGCTTGTCTAAGGGTTGTACAGAGAGTGATTGAGGTTGAACTAGAACTCAGATTTTCCTGACTCCATATCCTGCCCTCTATTCACTGTACCAGACAAATACTTTAGGCACCCTTTTGAAGAATCCATTATTTTTGCGGGTGGCTAGGTGGCTCAGTGAATAGAGCACTGGTGGAATCAGGAGGACCTGAATTCAAATCCGGCCTCAGACACTTAACACTTACTAGCCATGTGACCTTGGGCAATTCACTTAGGTTCTATTGCCCTACCTTCCCCCCTCACCCCCTCCAAAAAACACAATAATTTACAAAATAAAAAAAAAATAAAAAATCCATTATTTTATTGGTGGAGCCACTGCTCTTCTGATATATTTCCTTTATATCCACATAGCTCTTTATTCATAAGTTGCTCTATCCCCATCTCCTTCCTCTGCAATCTATCATCTGGTATATAATCATAATAGTCAATGAACATTTATGTGCCAGGTTGATGTAAATAAGTCTCTGTGAACTTCACTGGGCAGATTGTTGGGTAGCAGGCAAACGATCTGTCACCATTCTGGTATTCAAAGACTTTCTAGACCAGCAGTTCTCAATCTGTGGGTTGTGACCCCTTTGGGGGTCAAACAACCCTTTCACAAGGGTTACCTAAGGCCATCGGAAAACAGACACTGCTCCTCTATCCATCTCCAGGCAGGTCCACCCACATGCAGATAAGCAAACATATGAGTATTAAAGGATTGTGGCATTAGGAAGGTTGAGAACCACTGTTCTAAACTGATGATAGCATCTTACGAGATTCTACCCTATAAGATCTTCACTCCACATCCATTAAAGAATCCAGACTCATTACAAGTTATTAGAGAAGACATTAAGTAAAGGCAAGAATAAGCATAATAGAAAAGTAAAATGCAATATGTTCTTTGAGGTCAAAGGAGGCAACAGCAACTACCAAACTGAAGGGGAGAAAGTGTCAAGGGCTATGGGATTTCTCCTTTGGTTTGGAATGAAACCTTCTTCAGGGAAGAGGTAGCATTTAACTTATGGGAAGGAATTCACCAGGAAAGATAATTCCAGGACGAGTGAACAGTATGCAAAGAGGCAAGAAGATAGGGTAAAATGGGATTGAGAGATGGCAGAAAGTCCTGTTTGACCAGAAGACAGAATATGTATGTATGTATGTATGTATGTATGTATGTATGTATGTATGTGTGTGTGTATTTGTGTATGTGTGTATATATGTATACATTATATATGTATGTATTTGTATAAATTGGTAGTATAATTAGTATAAAACAAGGTTGGAAAATGAAAGTCATACCAGAAAGTAAAAGACCATGAAAACTAGGCTAAAGAATTTAATTCTTTCATGTAACACTCCAATAAGTGAGAAATCAATTCTTCTAATAAAATTGTTTTACTTCATCTATTATTCTTCAACTCTTTAGCTGTCTGCCTTTATTACAAAGTCCTTTTATAATTCATCCAGATTCAAATTTCATGCCTTGAATTTCATTGGTTAGCATTCTAGGGTTCACTAAATCCTACCTCTTGATTACATCTATTTATTTTCACATTTCAATTCCCCCCTCCCTTCTCGTACTCATACACTTTATTCTTTATAAAAGGAAATGCCAAGCCAGAATAATTTTATTCTCCTTCCCATTTGTCTGCATCAGATAGTATAAGAAAGGTTTCTCCTCAATTGCTAATAGATTTGAAAAAAGTTGAGTCTGAAGATTCTAGGCAATGATATCAATAATAAAAGTCCTTTTATCTGAGGCAGGATCTGGGTTTATGGCCTCATTCCCATCCTTTGTCAATGATACCTGGCCTGGCAGTTCCTTTTGATATACAGGAAGAGAATGGCTCTTATTTTTAAGGACCCTATTTTGATTTATGATAGGGGTTCTTAATCTGGGGTCAGTAAACTTTTTTTTGTAATATTAATTGATTTCCTTTGTAATCCTCTGTATCTTATTTTATGCATTTAAAAACATTATACTTAGAAGGGGTTCATAGTTTGCATAGACTGCCAAAGAGATCCTCAATACCACAAAGGTTAAAAATCTCTGCTATAGAGAGAGGAACCAGATTCTATAAGGAGGATGGGGTATTTTTCCCTCCAAGGAATCATTTTATAGACTTACAGGTACCACAAGAAGAAAAGTGAAACTACTAATGAACAGAGGAAGACAAGAATGTATTTGGTTATTCTTTGCTGAGGGTCACCAAAGCAGCCATATGTTACCTCCCTAGGTTTGTCAAACCTATTCACTTGTGGTAATTCCCAAAGGGGCAAATTACATCAGTTGTTTGGGTACCAATGGGACAAAGGAGTGAAAGAGACAAGAGAAGATAGAGGAAGAGAAGAAATAGATATTGTAGCAATAAGAGAGCTCCTACTTTTCCCCTGGAATTTGTACCCATGCTAGTCACAAATGTGGCACAGAACTAAATGGAAAGAATGAATAAACGTTTTTAACAAGGGAGCTGTTTAGGTCATTCAGTCAACTTAGTCAGACTTTAAAATTTCATAATGTAGAAAAAGACAAAAGGGAGTAAAATTGATGCAAATTATTTATTTATATGTATGTGATTCTTTGGTCCTGTAAAAGCATAGTACTCTCCATGTTCAATGATAACGAATGAGCATTAATTTTCTGACCTATTATATTCATTCACAGAAACTCTTTAGTCAGACTGGATGCAATTCCACCTCCCTGGCATTCATTCATTGCTGCAGTTCAGTTGTGCCAGTGGCTTCCATTCAATGGTCCCCAAGAGCCAGTAAGCAAGAGAGGAGGACAGAACCAGGATACATCTTTCTGACCTTCTTCAGGAGGGAAATGCATATTAGCATAGAAGAAGCTAGTCATTTATCCATTTTGCAAATTAAATATTCATGCAGCTGTTTACAGTGTTACACAGAGCTCATCAATGCAGCCTTATCCTTGTACATTATCACTTTCAAGGATGAAGTTTTGTCCATAGCCTTATAATTCCTTTTTTTAAAAACAGATTCCACTTTTCTGTTTGCTGATGATACAAAGTCAACTGCAAGTCATGAGATATATAAGAGGCAACTTGGCTCTGAAGTGTTTAGCCTAAAGCCAGTTTAGTAATAAGGTTAGAAAACTTGAAGCAAACACAATACATATGTAGATTACAATGTTGCTGTTGTTTGTAAAAATCTTCTTTTACAAAACAGACCCAAGCTGGAAGGAAAAAAGAAATAAATTTTAGCACAAAATTGAGTTAAAGCTACAGTCTCATTGAGTGAATGAGGAAGTGTGTGAAGTAAGATGACCAGGGTGTTTAACAATATAAAAAGAAAGGAAATTTAATATTTTACTTTAAAATGATTCTGCTTAAATTATTTGTATGAGCAAAGTACATATGAACTGTGATTTCTCTTCAAGATAGGAACTAGACCTGTGAATTCATTCATAGAGAGAAATACTTGGTGAATAAACTCCTTCTACCAATGCAGATTAGCACCTTCTCTTCAACTTAGAGTCTTAGAGAATTATCTAAAATACTGAAAAGTTACATGTCTTATCCAGCTTTATATGTGATTTGAATGTGTCCAACTCAGCACCTGAACCCAAGCTTTCCTGATTCCAAGTTTTCTGTTACTCCATACTGATTCTTACAATGACTTTACTTGTATAGATGAGAGGATCATCAGGTTAGAATTTAAAGGGACATGAGAGGTACAGGCTAGCACCTTTATTTTATAACTAAGGAAACTGGGGCCCAGAGAGATGAAATGACATCCAAAGGTCATACATATAAATGACCAAACTGATATTATATCCAGATGCTGTCATTCAAAATCCAGCCTTTTTACCATAGATACATAGATAGGTACATTGATATTAGATGGATGGGTAGATATGATAGATGACAGAGATGATAGCTAGATGGAGAGATAGATGTATCTATTGATAGATAGACTTCAAGAAATTAAACAACTTTAAGAGAATCATAGATCGAGCTTATGTTGGAATTGGGATTTATTGTTATTGTGTTGTTTTTAATCCAGCATTCAATTTCATCAGATTTGGGGCACTCCCTGTAAGGAGCTCTATCAGTGCAGATTGATGCCCTCTCTGAAACTTAAAATCTCAGAGAGTTGCCTCTAGCATGAGAGGTTAAATGATTTGCCCAACAGTCAACATGTATCAGAGGCAGGACTTGAACTCAAGTACTACTGACTTAAAGGTCAACTCTGTATCCTTTACTGATGTGATCTCTCTCTATTAGTTATACAGGAAAATTTACTTAATGATATCACATTCCAAGTTTTAAAAAAATCATAGTATAACAAAGTCTCAAGACTCAGAAGGAACCTCAGAACTTATCTAGTACATCCCATACCTGAGCAAAAGATCCTTAATATCTCTGAGAAATATATACATACATACATGCACGCATGCATAGAGAATTTAGCTCCTTCAGAAATTTACTTATTCCTCCTCCCTACTCTTTATTCATGTATTTTTCCCCAATCTAGACAACTTTGTTTTTGTTCTTCTCTTTCTATGCTCATTCCTGACATTCTCCTGCATTATAACCCAATTCAAAAGTTACTTTTTTTTATTTTTTTAATGGTTCTCTTTTTTTATTAAAACTTTTTGAGTTACATATTTTCTCCCCGTCTTTCCCCCGCCCACCACTCCAAAACAGCCATCCCAGTGTTTCCCCCCTCCCCCAGTCTATTCTCTCCTATGTCACTTTTTGGTAGGGCAGGATGGATCTCCCAAC
>JAQQSU010010527.1:0-12407 GCA_028627135.1 Pseudochirops cupreus | reverse complement strand
GGGCCTCTTTTGTCGTTTGAGTTAATCTATTTTTTAAGGTGTTGATTTCTTCAGTCAGATTGCTGACTCTCTTTTCATGATTTTCTTGCAACAATCTTATTTCTTTTCCCAATTTTTCTTCCACTTCTCTTATTTGGTTTTCAAAATCCTTCTTCAGCTCATCTCTATCTTTAAGGCATTCTTCATGTTTATTGGAAGCCCCTGGTGGGGGAGCTCTGGCTGAACTCTCCTCCTCCCTTTCTTTGCCATGATCTTTCTTTTCCCCAAAGAAGCAATCTAGGGTTTGGTTGCTGTTCTTACTTTGCTTCTTATGCTTATTCTTATTCATGGTTGGTCATTCCATGATTTTTTTTTTTACCTCTCTGTGGGGCTCTGCTTCCAGAAGGGAAAGCTCTGTCCCAAATCACTAGGGTTTTCTCAGCTGCTGGAGGTCTTAGGAGGTTGCTGGGTCCCTCCCCCACTCTGGCTCACCGAAAAAAAAAGAAAACCATGGGACCAAAGCCCAAGACCGTGATCCATATCCAGGCTGCTCAACGAGAGAGCACTTGGCCTCTGAATGATCGCTTGGTCCTCCTGCAGTCTGCAGGCCGAGAGGTCTGAAGCGGCAATGTGGAGGTGGGTGCAAAACTTCCAGTTCTGCAGCCTCGTTGCTCTGGAGGCATTTGGCTGGACTGCTTTTCTCGCCCGATTTTGCAAGTTCCACAGACCTGATTCTGGATACTGCCGCAGTTGCCTCTGATCTGCTTACTCAACGCTCCAGCCCAGGCTCGGCTACTCTTGTCCAGCCACCTCTGGGGCACAGCCACGGTTTCAGGCTAGACTGGGAACCAGCACTAGGCAGTGCTGATATGGTTCTTCATAGCCGAGCTGACTTTAGTGGAAAGTATATTTGTATGCGTTTTGGAGTTCTAGAATTAGTTTAGAGTCATATTTCATGGGTATTTTGGGGTGGCTATGTGAGAGCTGCAATATGTTGCTGCTCTTATGCAGCCATCTTGGCTCCCATTTCAGAGCTCTCAATGTGGGATTTAAAATACAAAAATAGGCTGAACAGAAAAATTGAATACAGGATTAAGACTCTCTCCAAGGTAAGTCAATCAATTAGCATTTATTAAACACTTATTGACACAGTTCTAGTGATGTATAAAAGGTCTGTCAATGCATAGAGTTAGAGAGCTTGCAATTTCATGGAGAAAACAGCTTGTAACACAAGATGTACATATAGGATAAATTTGATGGGAGTATGAAAGGAAAGGTATGAAGTTTAAGGATGACCTTCTGGCATAAGGTAGTACTTTATGTGAAACTTAAAGGAAACTAGGGAAATGAGGAGAGAAAATGAGGAGAGAGAGAATTCCACAAATGGTGAATTCCTGGTATGGGATACAAATCAGCAATTATTAAGAAAAAGATTTAGTAATGAAATAAATTCTCTCTTGTTTACAGTTTATCTAAATTATAGAGATAGATGATATATTGTAGGTATGGACAGAAATGTAGTCATAGATCCATCTACCTAGGGTAAAATAAATAAATATAAGCATAATCCAATAAGAAAAAGGACCTCAGGTGCTAAATAATTAAGGGGGATTTAAAAACTCACAAGAAGGGAAAGTGGAAGAGTAAAACAAAGGTTCAGTGCATTGAATTCCCTGTCTCTCTATCACTCAATTAATAGCTTCTGTGTAAGTTAATAAATATTTGTAAAGTTACATAAATGTGGAGAAGGTATAAAAGGGACTGACAGAAATAGATACTGCACATATACATTCAATGGAGGTAGCATCCTTCCTTTTTTTTTTTTAAAGAAAATGGTGTAATGTGATGATAAAATGAAATCAATGAAAGTGAGGTACAGATTTTGAAGAATAGAACATCTCACTAAAGAAGGGGAAAGAAAGTATACCACTAAAGTACATCACTATGGGAGAAATGCATCCATATACCAAACACACATACATATACATATATGTATGTATGCATGTATATGTGTTTGTATATGCACATAAATATATATGCGCATATAACATCTTCAAAAAAAGAGAAGAACTTAATCAGAGGATTAATTTGTGGATAATTTGAACATCAGATAACCACCTTCTCTGAGAAAGTCTTGTCTATCCCTTGACAATAATTCATCTGAGGAGAGAAGATACATCATTCCTATCACCTAGTAGATTTGGTTATTAGATGAAGATTCAGGGGCACTGAACCTGGGACTGGAATTTTCATGACATGGAGTATGGAGCCAGGATTTTGTTACTTTCCATTTGGTATCCTGTAATGGTAATTACCCCTTTTTTTATTGGCAAGTAAGCAGGTACTTAGCACCTTGTTTCAAGTTAAGCAAAGGTATGAGGTACTTAGCAGTTAGTATTTGATCAAGCCCCTGTTGGGGAAACAGAAGGTTCTTGTCTCCTGTTACTAATGTAACAGGAAGGGGTTGGCTGAAACAGGAAACTAATTTTGTTTGTATATAAGAAAAGCCCGAAAGAGTCACAGTCAGAATTTCTTGAGACCAGAATCGGGTGGAGGCTGAAGCTGCTGCTGCTGGGAAGGCTGAACAGGAAAGCCCCACCTAGGCTGGAGTTAACAATTCTGATTTTGAAGACCTGGGAGGAGTGATTTTGATTCTGGGAGCCAGCTGAGATTTCTTCTGTGTCCTAGGGCCAGCCAAAATGCCAGAGGACTAAGGAGGCATGGCTGTGTTGTCTGCATTCTGTCTGTCTCTTTTGATGTTGTTTTGCCAGACTTGTCTGCTGGTGAAGGGTAGTGCTGTTGTTGCAGAGGTCCTGGAACCTTGCTGTTGGCTCAGAAGCTCTGAAGAAGGATTTTCTTGTGTGTTTTCACAAATCCTGGAAGAGGGTCTTGCTGATGTTTTCAGGGGTCCTGAGACTGTTCTGCAGGCAGAGAGTGAATTGATGAGGACACTGGCAATGCATGTCTTGGCTTTGTTAAGCTTTGTCTCCCCAGGAACAGAGATGGCTGAGAACTTGCCTTGGGTCAAGATGAAGAAAAGACCTCTCCTTGGGTATTGAATGCTGTGATGAAATTGTAGCTTACTAATGACCTAGGGGTGGGGGTTGTGTATTTTCTAATGATTGTACTCAGTGATTAATGATACTTAGTAACTGATTGCTACATAAGTGACTGATTGAGTTAACCTAGTTGCCCCATGAGTGGAAGACTGACTATCCTTACGGATACCAGATGATTGTTCTTTGTTAAGCACTATTGTGACCACTTTGGTGAAAACTAAGTGGCCATTTTAATGATAAGCTGTTGTAAACACTGTATTGTGATCTTCTGTGATAAGTTGTGATATTGTGAATACTCTACCTTGATATTCTGAGAATGTTTTGCTTTGATTTGTTATGGAATACATGGAGTGTTCACTATACTGTGTAATTGGAACCTTAAAAGCTGTTCACAACAGCCATTCTTCTGGAAAGCTGCTCATACATGGCATTATATATCCTAACATTGTTGGGAGGCTTGACTGTATTTCATGGTGGCTACCTCGTTCATTGTTTAATTGACAAGGGTGTAGAAAGGAAAAGAACTGACTTGGGGAGATACTCCCTGTCTTTCTTGTTATTTTTCCTTATTTACCTCACCTCTATGTCTAGTAATTATGTTTGTACCACTTCCCCCTTCTACCATATTTCATCACCTTTTATAATTCTCTTAAGAACTATTTATGAAAGTCTCAAAGCTTTGCCCAGTAGGAGAAAGTTCAGACAGGCTGACAAGGGTACTACCAACTTATCCTGTAGTTTATAAGAGACATATGTGCATGTCTCCTGTCCCCCTATTTAACAGTAAACTCTTTAATGACAAGGTTCAAATTGTATTTGCTTTCTCCTATCCCCTAGAACAATGTTTTGCATGTAGAATATTTGGGACTAAATTAAATGAAATAATATTCCATGATGGTAAACACTTATTGAATTAAATGCTATACATTTTGATAAACAAAATCATAAGAAAAGATGAAAAGGAAGACAATAACTCATGTCAGTGGAATCAGGGAATTGGAGACACATTTTTTTGAATGATTAACAATTAATCTTTTGGCCTTGGGCAAAATACATATCCTTTTTACTGAGAAGTCTTATTTGATTGGCAACCTAACTACCTTATTTTTCTGATATTCTCAAAGATGTTTAGTAGCATGTCTGCCAAATGTGATTCAACAAAAGGTAAGGGTTGAGGTAAAGTCATTGGTGCAGCAGGGTTTGAGGAATCAGCTATTGCCAGCTTGTAACAACAATGCAATATTCACAACACCCACAAAGGTGAATCACAAAATGTAACAGACTCTCCATATGGAGGACAGAACCAAAGCCTTTATTCGGGTCCCAAAACCAGAAGGTCAAAGTCATTACAATAACCACAGTTGGTGTACATGGTCAATGCAGCAAACACACACCTTACGAAGCCTTCAAAACAAAACAGGCTCCCTCAAGCAAAGATTCTCCTCTCTGCACTCACAGTAGCTGCTCAGCCTCCATGCTGCTTGTTCCCAGCAGTTTTCATCAAAAGTTCTCTGCAGAAGTTCTCAGCAGAAGTTCTGGCTGTCTCTCAGAAGAAGTTCTGCCACCACAAGTTCAGTTCTCCAAATCTCCTCCCTCTCCAGCCTGGGCTTCTCCTTATATATGGTATTAGCTTCTCTCTGCCCCACCCCTTCCTGTTACATCAGCAAGTTCATCCCACTGCGGTATTCACAAATTATTTGTCTTAATACTTGACACAATTATGAACTTGAAACTAAATGGTAAGTACCTGTTTGCTTGCCAAAACAAAGGACATGGAAGATCTTCAAATCCCATTACCATTACATAGCCTATCAAATTATACAACCTCTCTGAGTTGAAAAGATCACATACATTCCCATCGTGGATACAGGGAAGTTTCCAAATGGATTCTTTGACCAGAATTTATCATTAACTAACTTATTTGCATGCTATTATGATGTGGAAGGAATTAACACCATATCACCATATGCAAATAGGATTTATTGAAAAGGATTTGGGATTTAATAAAGAAGGGTTATGAAGCAAAAAAAAAGTGATTTTTCTCTACTACATTAATCAGTCAATAAATAAGCATTTATTATGTACCTATTATGTCCCAGGAACTGAGGATAAAATCAATGCCTAAGTTTAAGGAACTTATATTTCATAGAGGGAAACAACGTACACACAGAAAGAGTATGCACATATTTACTGGTTGTCTCTGAGTAAAATTTTGTGAATTCCTTAAAAATAAACACAAAGGGTCCAAATTTATCCTAGTGCCAGCCACATGTGGCCCCCACCAGCCTGTATCAGCAAGCACCCTAGCATACCCAGGGTGGCTGCTAGCACAGGTTCTTAGATCTGCTTTTCTAAAGGAAAGCAACTCAAAATGGGTTAACAATCTTACTTTAATCAATCAAACAAATATCATTTACCTAGTTCAGGGGAAAAAGTCAGCACCCTGAACTTCAGAAAATACAAACAGAATAAAAACAGAAATTACAAGCAATCAGAGAAACAAATCAGCAGACAGGCTTCCAACCATCTGACCATTACATCCATACGTATTCAGTTACCAGAGAGGGAAGCATCAACATCTGGGTTTTTCAAAGCTGGGGCCTCAACAGCTTCCCAGAGTCTCATCTGGCCAAATCAAACAACTCTTCTCAAAGCAAGCCCCAAAGCAAAACCTCACATCAGGGCGTATATCTAGCCTTCTTCTGGATTGGGGAATGTCACAGACCTCTTGACCCACTGCCCAATCACAAAGCAACAAGGTGTGGGGCATTCCCGAAAAACAAGCCTCCTGCCACAGGCTCCATGTGACCACATTCAGCCTATTAGGGAGCAGAGTATACTTTCAAATAGAGGAAGTTTCTCATAGCCACTTAAGCCACTTAAGCTAAGGGCCTAGGGGCAGGGAAGATCTTCAGATTCCCATAACACAGCCCCTACCACATGTTGATCATACCTTCCTTTTCATCCTTCTACTCTACATTTATATCTCCAGGGCAAGGATTACAAGCTCTTTCCCCAAATACTAGAGATTGACTAAATCTGTGATATCATGACAACAAACTAATCCATGATATAGTTAATCAACTTAGTATTGGATCCATATGATATCAATACCTGAGTATTCTGGTCTTTCCCCAAACTGAGGTGCTAAGTTCTTTTGCCCTCAGGTAGACATGCACCTTAAGAGTCTCTTACTGCTACCAACTTAGGTTTCTAATGAAAATCAAATTGGTAACAAAAAGGACACATGGAATGTATCATGAAGTATTTCTTTTACATTTAATGTTGATTGAGGGAAAACTTTATAAACAGCAGGGAAGTGTAAATTGTGGGAAATTAAGAAATTAACTAGGATATTGCATTTTGTATTTTAATATGAGCAACAATAATAAAACATATTGCAGGTATGAATAAAGTGGCTATTATGGACTTTTCTCCTCCCAGGCAATAAGAGAGTCTTTTCACATTATTCTAGCTCCTACCTCATTGTTGGCTTGGACATTAGCTCAGGAGACATCTCTAAAGCTACTAAGTATATATCTCAACATCTTGCATAAAACCCATGGAATTATGTTAGGGGAGCTATGTATCTCCAAAGAAGGTGCTGAGTGCTCATTAACAGCTTGTGTAGAAATTGCTCTCTTCTTTGGGGGGCAATTTTCATAGGAGCAATTAGGGACATAAAACAACCATGTCAGAGATGTGAGTGCAGATTTGGGGGAATCTAGTACAAATTGCAGGCATTCAGCAACATAGAAAATTGTGATTCCAAAGAGAAAATAGTAGAAATTGTAGGAGATATCTATCTATCTATCTATCTATCTATCTATCTATCTAAATATATATATATGTGTGTGTGTGTGTGTGTGTGTGTGTGTACACATACATACATATATACATATACATACATACATACATGCATGCATGCATGCATACATACATTAGCCTGAAAAAGCTAAAATGCTATTAGGTTACATTAATAGAAGCAGCATTTAAAACAGCATGCTGATGATTTCTCTCTGTCAGAGGTTCCTAACCTGGGATTCATGAACTTTTTGAAAAAAAAAGAAGATAAATTCAATCAATATGGTTGTTGTCTTTTTAAATTCCATGTATTTGTTCTTATATATTTAAAAAACAAAGCATTATTCTGAAAAGGCATACACCATAGATTTCTCCAGACTTTCTAAGGAGTGCAGAAAAAAAAATCCAATAAAAAATTAAAGAACTTCTGGTCCATTATATCTAATTTGCATCAAATCTCATGCACTACATTCAGATTTTCTTTTTTATTTTAGATTGCCATTTATAACTTGTGTGCAGAAGAGGGTCACCAGGATAAGGAGGAAAGCGAAAATCATATTTATGACTAGGGAATTGAAAAAAACAGGGGTGCTGTGACCAGAGGAGAGAAAACTTATAAGGGAAATTCATTTTGCTGTGATGGCCTTTCATGTTGAAGAAGTATTTTATTTCAGTTGTTTCCAGAAGATGTAGCAAAGAGCAATGAATAAAAAGCAACAGGGAGAATATTTAGGAAATACCTCTAACATTATTGATATTTTAAACTGTAATTAGTGAAATTGTGAGGCAGTAAGCTTTCTGACATTGGGTGTATTTGGACAAAATCAGATTGACAACTTTAACCCTGGAGTTTCAATCAAAAGGGCTTGAGTTTAAATCCTGCTGAAAGAGTTATTAGCTGTGTTACTTTAGGAAAGTCACTTAATCACTAAGCCTCAGTTTCTACCTCTGTAAAATGGGAATAATAAGAACAGCATCTACTTTGTAGATTTGTTGTGTCAAATGAGATAATAGGTAAACTGCTTTACATTCTCAAAAATACTATATAAATATTGGCTATTATTATCGTTCTTTATTTCTGTTATTGTTATTGTCATCATAGCATTGGATGAACTCAGAAGATCCTTTAAAATCTAGGATTATTTGGAAGAATTCAGATACATAGGAACTGTAATGAGCCTAAAAATATATTCATTTATTTTATTTGCACATTTCACAGAGACTAAGCCCTGGGCATGTAAGGTTATTGATGGTTTTCACAACTTTTTTAATGTTAGCTTCATAATTATCTTTTCATCTAAATCCGTTCCCCAAGGAACCTCATAAAATCAGTCTTAGAGATAGAAGAGACCAGGAGTTGTCTAAGGTCTAAGGTAACAAACAAAGACAAGATGTAAAAACCTAGATTCCATGAGTTTAAGTCAGCATTCTTTCTACCACACTAGCCTGATGGTCTCTGTAAGGCTCAATGTTTACTTCAATGCAAAACATCCCAGAGAAAGGGAGAAAAATGGCTTTTTGAATCTTGGTATTAAAAACACCATTTCTTTTTAGCTTATTAATATTTTAGAAATATATGCACCTTTGTAATCTTGTCCTTCTAGATGAGTCTTCTGTATACCTCACTACTATTTCTGGTTTATTCCACAGCTCCTGGTCTAAGCATTCTTTGGTTGTTCAGAAGAAAACCATTCAGAGGGCCTCCTGTTTGTAATCTATACAACCATATGACTTAACAACAACAACTAACACAAAATTAAATCTGGAATACCATGACAACAAACTAATCCATGAAATAGTTAATCATCTTGTTATTAGATCCATATGATAACATTACCTGAGTATTCTGGTCTTTCCCCAAACTGAGGTGCTAAGTTGTTTTGTCCTCAGGTAGACATACAGCTTAACAGTCACTTACTGCTATCAACTTAGGTTCCTAATGAAAATCAAATTGACAACAAGGAGATGTTGTCAAGATGGCATGTATCTTGAATATTTCTTTTACATTTAATGTGGACTGAGGGGAAACTTTATAAACAGCAGAGAAGTGTAAACTGAGGGAAATTAAGAAATTAACTAGGATATTGCATGTCATATTTTATACAGTCAGACGCTGTGATAAGTGCTTTACAACTTACTATCTCATTTGATCCTCGGAGCAATCCTAAGAGGTAAATTCCATTATTCTCCCCATTTGACAGATGAGAAACCTGAGGCACACATAGGATTAAAAATTTGCCCAGGATCACACAGCTAGTAAGCATCTGAGGATCTATTGAAACTCAAGTTTCCCTAACTTTATGCTTGGGACTTTAGTAAAAGGAGAGATTAGAGATCAAAGAAAATGGAGAAGATAAAAGAAGAGTTGAATGACAGTCTTGTAACTTTTCTTTTAAAATTATTTTTTTCAATTAAAAAAGTCATTTTCTCTTTGTCCTAAGTTCCTTCTTTCTCATTGAAAAAAAATGGAAGAAAAAAAGGATTATATCAAGTATGCTAATCAAGTGATCCATAGTCCCACATTAGCATCCAGACCCAGATCTTGATCTAGATCTATCATTATAGACACAAATACACACATATGCACATACCGACACACATGCATCCATGTACACACATACTCACTTATACATAACTTGTGTGTGTGTGTATGTGTGTGTGCGCATATATGCATGTGCACCTTGAGTCCATTAGTTCTCATTTCTCTTGTAGGAAGTATGAAGCTTGCTTTATCCTTGGTTGTCTGAATTCATTGCTGATCATTTCATTCTCTTCCAAAATTGTCTTTTCATTCCCTTGCTATTATAGACATTATTCTACTGGCCATGCTCACCTCACTCTATATCACCTTATATAAGTCTTTCAAGGTTTCTTTTAAACTATCACCTTCATTGTTTCTTACAATAGATTAATATCCCATTATGCACACCTACCGTAATTTGTTCAGCCCATCCCAGGATGTACTTATTTTGTAAAAACCACTTAGTATGAGTAGGAACATTTAAAAAATAGTTGCTTTCTAGAAGACATTTCTGGAGGATATGGAGAGGTAATCTTTTCTTTTCTACTAAGTCTTGGAATCTCTCCATGTTCATAGGCATCCTGCCCAGAAGTCAACAAAGTGATGTGTAGATGAAACACTTCCTTTTCGCTAAGAAGATTAAAATATCTACTGCAACAAAATCTAACTCTGTCTCTCTGGCTAGGTTTAGATGGACCAGATGAATAATTTTTTAATTCAATGCAAAGGAAAGAAATTATTTGAAAGTCAATGAACTTCTGGAGCGTATCAATAAATATGTAGACAGAGACTATTAACAATTCATTTAAACTTACACTCATTGTTTGAATCCTCTCTAGAAATTGTGTTGTTATCTGAAGCCAATGATTTTGTTGATTTCTATTTTGTCTGCAGAGAACAGAATAAAACAGAATAGAGATAAATAGATAGGTAAATAGATGATAGATAGATAGATAGATAGATAGATAGACAGACAGACAGATAGATAGATAGAAAGATGGATAGATGGATAGATGCATAGATGCATAGATTCATAGATACATAGATAGAATATTAAATCTTTACTATCTCTCAGGCACTCTGTTAAATGCTAGGGATACAAATACAAGAGATCAAAACAATTCCTGTTGTCTGGGAGCTTACAGTCTAATGTGGGAAAAGAACACATTAAAGGGATTGGGAAAGAGATCAGTGAATAGATGAATGATGGTATGGTAGACATGGAACTGCTACGCCTGATCACCAATGAGACAAGGAGAAAAAAATAACTGTCAAAGCAAGAAGGTCCAGAGGCACAGTTTATGGTTGTCATAGAGGTGATGGTCCAAGTGGAGAAAATTCACCTCTCAGAGCAGTTACTCAGCCACTATCAGCACCTGCATATGGCAAAAATTGTAAAGTAGCCAAGTTTGTCTTTGGGTTCTTGTGACTTTCTGGGTTCTGTTTTTGTCCTTTGTCACACAAATTTCAAAACATGAATGTCTTTGCACTTAAACTATTTCCCTCCTTATTAAAAAACTCTCAAGAATTAGATTAAATTCTCATACACAACAAGGTACATACAGCTGATATAACTAACTCTTTTATTTCTTTCAAAGAAATGTGCATTTTTATAGATGTAAAAGTCTAAAACCAAATGAATTAACTTCAGTCATGTAATATTAGCATACCTGTCTGGAAGCATTGCACTCTGTTTTATTGTGTTTGTACATATAAAGGATCATAGGATCATACATTTCACAATAGAAAGGGACCTGAGAAAGAATCTTATCTAACCATGTCACTTTAACATATATGGACCCTGAAAGTCAAATAAGGGAAGTGGCTTACCAAAATTTACAATAGTAGTATATGGGCAGTCTTGGATTTGAACTCAAGTCTTTTGACTCCAGAGCTATTGCTCTTCATCTTTCATTACTGGGTTCCTGAAATTACACTGTCTTTTAGGTCTGATCACTTTGAAGATCATATTTTTCCATTGTTTCACTTATTCACAAAGAAGCACTCCTCACATATAATATGGCTGATGTGTAAATAATTGTGAAGCTCAGGAATACAAGTGTGAAGGGCAAAACAGGAGAAGGTCAGTCTAGACACCATACTTAACATACAGAAGGAATCAAAGAAGTGGTAATAACAAAGAAATAACTGGCTCTTCATGAATATATTATAGAAAACCAAAATGACCCTTCTTATGTGCAGGGAAGAAGGATAGCAGAGGAAGCTTTTATTATTTCATTTTGATCAAGACATCAACTCATAAAATGGGAATGACTCAAAAACAACTTTAATTTCTAAAAAAAAGAAAAAAAAAAGAAAAAAACAAAAGAAACCCACAGCTATCTCAAAAGAAATATTAAAATTTCTAGAAGAAATGATGCAAGTATTTTTTTGGGGGGGCGTTTAAAACTGTATCATAAAAGAAATGGGAGCTATCAAGTAGAAACTTGAAAAAAAAGAATTGGAATTTTAATATAAGATATAAAACTTTACCATAACATGAACTTCCTTAAAAATTGGAGTGAATTAAATAGAAGTCAATTCTAGAGACAGATAATAATCATTAAAGTGAAGAAATTGAGAAAATAGAGAAAAAAATATGATATTTTACTTCAAAAATAACTAATCTAGAAAAAAAGAATAGAAAAGAAGTAACAAAACGATTAGAAAGCTGAAATTCATGATAATATATAACCTATTGCATTTCTAGAAATTAGTAAACAAAATGTCTCTAGATCAATTATAACAAGACAGTAATGGGAAAATACAAAGAATCCTCAAAATATCTTCTGGAAAAAAAATACCCCAAAATGACATTAAATTGTCAAAAATTTCACTGCAAAGTCAAGAGCTTTCTGCTCTCTCCCCACCCCCCAAGAAAACACATTGCAAACAATCAGAAAGAATTTAAAAAGTTCAAATATTTAGGAACTTCATTCATGATCACATAAGAATTATATCTATAGATATAGATACATATATATCATCTATCTATCTATCTATCTATCTGTCTGTCTGTCTGTCTGTCTATCTATCTATGTATA
>JAQQSU010010526.1:0-12408 GCA_028627135.1 Pseudochirops cupreus | reverse complement strand
TTAGCTATAGGGTGAGGGGTTTGTCACTCTACTACCATATTAATTTCAAATTTAATGCAGACACACCCAGATGGCTTAGCCCACTGTTTCTCTGAGTTGCCAAGCTCAAACAATCTGTCAGCTTCAGCCTCCCTGGTAGCAAGAATTACAAGTGTGTGCTAAGACTGATTTTCTTGCACTGTTACTAGATTATTGACAGACAGATAAATAGATAGAGAGATAGAAATAGATAGAGATATATAGATATGGGTGAGACTATAAGCTCCTTAAAGGCAGGGCCAGTTAGGGAATGTGGTCTAGAGGGAAGAGTAAGTGGGCCAGTTTGGTTAGAATGTACTGTAGAGTTCACGAGAGGGGATACATATAATTAACCTAAAAAGATAGGTTGAAGCCAGAGAGTGAAGGACTTTAGGTGTCAAGAAGAGGTTATATTTTATGCCAGTGGCAACAGGGAGTCATTGAAGCTTTCTGAGTAGTAGAGTAACATGATTGGATGTAAGCTTTAGGAACATCAATTTGGCAGCTGTGTGGAGGAAGATGAACTGGAGAAAAAATATGCAGGATGCTAGAAGACCAACTAGGAGGCTTTCTGCAAAGAGTCTAGGTGAGAATTGATGAAGTAATGAAATGGCTCTTTGAGTACAAACAAGTCTAAGTAGAATGAACAAGATTTAGCAAATGATTAGGCATATGGGGTAGGTGGAAATAGAAATTAAAATATGACTTCTGAGTTTCAAAATGAGGCAACCAGAAGAATGGTGGTAACCTTTTCAGAAAGAGAAGGTGGGAGGAGTAGTGGGATTTAAGGGGAAAAGAGAATGAAATCCATTTTGGACAGACTGACTTTGAGAAGCCTGTGAGACATCCAGGTAGACATGTCTAGCAAGAAGTTGTACATGTGGGACTAGAGCTCAGGAAAGAAGTGACAAATGATTTGGGAGTCATTGGTAAAGAGATAACTGAATGCATGGGAGACCACTAAAAGAGAAGGAAGAGAGAAGAGGATCCAAGACAGCCCTGAAACCTACCAGATTCTTGGATACAATCATCTCTGACAATATATAAAGCCTTCTTTTGACTACCACCCAGCTCTCCACTGTCTGATACATTGCCAACAATGTTGATTTCTCAGATACTTTAGGTTTTCATGACCTGAAGCCTTGTCTATCCACTAGAGAAATATTTGTGTTCAAAAGATAAACCTTTGTGTCAGGGAGCAGTTTAGGATTGCTGAAAGCACTAAACAATTTTCCAAATGCAATCAAACCCATCTGCTTCTTCATGTTCAATTCCAGACCTTCTTAACAAATAATTGATACATTGTTATAGTTTTATATGATTTATAAAATTATTTGTTAATAAGGCCATTATTAGTAAGGATAATGATCTACTTTCAATATCTGCCCAAGAAATATACTGTGATGTGCTAATTATTTCCTCTATCTCTAATCTATTCCTTCTCTAAACCATGCTTAATACAGTGGCCAAAATAATTTTTCAGAAACTTTCTAATTAAAAAAATTACTTATCACCATATCACTCTTCTGCTTCCAAAACTTCTGTAACATCCAATTGGCTATAGGATAAAATATAAACTCCTTACCTTGCCATTTAAGGTCCTCCAGAATCTAGCTCCTATCTGCTTCTCTAACCTCATTTTACATCATTCTTTCCAGGTTTTACATTTCAGACAAACCCAATACTAGATATTCCTTGCTGTTCTTTGATCTGCCATTTCCCATTTCTGTCCATTTACAGAAAGTGCCCCCATTATTTGAATGACACTTACTGGTCAAAATCCTTTTCTTCCTATAGTAATACTTCCTCAGGAACTGCTTATTCCATAAATCTCATTTTCCACACCAGCCCATCCCCACATAATAAGTGTTCTATCTTTCCCAAAATGTTCCTAAAACAATTTGTCTTGTCCTATTCTTTGACCCCATCACTCACTGTCTTGTTATACTCATCCATCAACATGTCCTATCCCCCCCCAGAGCAGACTTTGGAGAAGGGATTCTGTAATCTTTTTCATTGGAGAATCTTCAGCTCTTAGCAAAATGTTTGAATTGATTATTTCCTACTCTATTTCCATGCTTTTCCTTCATAATAATTATTCATACTTTAAAAAATTACTGTTTGGATCCATTTTTTTTAAAGCTACCACTTTCTACTTGTGTTCATGAATTAAGTGTTTAGAAACTTCTCAAATACTTTATTGAAATCAAGGGATCCTAGATTCATATGTTATTTAGTTCAACCTCTTCATTTACAGACCAGAAAAGTGAGGCATAAGACATGAAGGGGCATGGTCATAAAGAGAGTAAATGGCAGGAAGAGCCAGGATTCAAAGTCAAGTTTTCTGCCTTCAAACTGAGTGTTTCCCAAATGTTTACTGAAATGAATTAAATTTATTTCATGCCCTTCCTATTTCTGACAAGTTCTTTAAAATCCTTTTGAGTAATTTCTGAAGTCCTTAAAAAAATAACAAAAAAAAATGAAAATCTTTCTCCAATAACTTTTAATGAGGTCCAGATCATTTAAAAATCTAAATATGAAACAACAATTATATTATTAATCTAGCATTAGACATGCCAGCCTTAAGATTATTATTTAATATGAATCGCTATTTTCTAAAAGGCCAGATTGAGAATTAAATCCAATCTGAAATATAAAATTCTTGGGACTTTTACTTTATAATTCCTTCCCAAAGCAGATAATGTACAAATTTAGGTGTTATATTCAAAGTAGCATTTTGGGGGGATTAAAAGATGCTCAAGAAATAGTATGTCTCATTCTTCAATTAGAGGGTTCAACAGATTATTGTTACTCAGTCTATTAGATTCTGAAAACCAACAAATGTAGTGTGTCACTTATATGTCCTTTTTAAAATCAAAGCTTTGCTAGATCTTTGGTATATTTTTGTGTATGTGGTGGGGGGGAGAGGCAAGGTGTCAGATGACAAAGGCAATAAATAGTCCAGCAACCAAAGCTTCAACCACCCAAAGCTTTTAGCTTCCTTAAACCTATGAACATAGGTTTAATATAGGTCAAGGTCAGAGATACCTAAAAGCCACTTCCCCAGAAATACCTAATTTCATGGAAAAGGATTTCATATTAAGCAGAAGTACACTCTACCTATTAGATTCGTTCACTCTATTAAAATCTACACAAACAAGTTGATTTTTCCTTCAAAACAAATACCATTTTCTTCAGTAAACTTAGTGCTGCTATGAAATTCTAAAGACCCACAAAACATAACTCAAAAGCAAATGGGAATTTGTAATCTAATTAGGTCTATTGTATGAACAATCTTAAGTCAACAAAAAGCTGTACAGAGAAATAAATATAGTGGTCATCATAATATACAGTGTCTCCAAAGTCACAAAGCAGTTTTAAGTTTTAATAGCCATTAGAAATAGCTAATATACAAATATAAAAACATGTAACATGCATTTTATATGAATATATTTAAAATAAGGACCTAATAAGGTAAAATGATACATGATACTAAACAAATTAAGTATTCAAGAGCTAAAAACAGAGATGAATAAAGGAGAGATATAGGATCTAGTTTGACTTTATCATTTCACCTATGAGAAAAAAAAACAGATAACAGATGAAGCCAATAAGTTGGATACTTCTAGGAGGTGAGTTCTGAGCTAGGTATTGAAGGAGGTAATTTACATCTGACAGAGAACTCTACTAAGCTCTAAAAGAGCAATGAAGAGGAACCAAGCAAGATCTCACCCAAAGCCAGGGGAATTCCCCCAAAGCCTTCCATTTTCTAAGTACGGATTTTCATGCACACATATTTCAGAGGAGGTTATGACATAGAGTTATGAAGGACTCTGAAATAAACTAGTCTAGCCATAAATATGAAGCCCCTTATCCAAATTCTCATGGGCAGTCCAGTAGCAGAATTTAGATTCTGACATCAAATCCTGTACTCTTCTGAAGTCAGTGAGGAAGGGTCAGTGTATTGAATGATGGTTATTCTCTAAGTTAATGTCATTCATGATATGGTGAAAAGAGCACACTAGATTTGGAAAAGGACCTTAGTGTGAAACCGAGTATTAGCATTAGCATAACACTTGTGTGATTTGTGGTAAGTTGCTTAAACTTCTCTGGGCCCTGGGTTCCTTAACTATAAAAGGAGGGAGTTGGATTTGATTACCATCAAATCTATGATCTTATGCACTGTTATCTGTATGTGTACATGTACACACACACACACACACACACACACACACACACACACACACACTTTTACTGTTTGAAGTTTTTGCTG
Organism: Pseudochirops cupreus; assembly: GCA_028627135.1. Lineage (NCBI taxonomy): Eukaryota > Metazoa > Chordata > Mammalia > Diprotodontia > Pseudocheiridae > Pseudochirops > Pseudochirops cupreus. Next base: position 8,117 of record JAQQSU010010526.1, on the reverse strand, counting down.
GTTTTACTTTTTCCATGAACCCAAATAATAACCTTCCTCTGAATTAGCAGATGGTCTTTGAGAGTTGTCATGGTCAAAAATTCATCATTTGGATATACAGTCCATCACCATATGGCACCTAAAGCCAGATGGCATGCTCTTTGGGAACCTAGGATCACCTCTATACCAAAATAAAACATGAGAAGAAGATTTGAGTGGAGGATATACTTATACAAATGCCAAAAGCATTGTGTGTGTGTGTGTGTGTGTGTGTGTGTGTGTGTGTATGTGCATGCGAATATATTAGCACACCATGATTTTGGGAGGCAGATTATGGACCCAAATTTCTAGGTAACAAAACAGGTACTCAGTAAATGCTAATTAAATTAAATTAATTTTTCTATGAAGATTTCTTTGACTTCCTATTGAACAGTTCGGAGTAAAAAGACCTAACTTTTTATATGCTATTCTTTTGTCTCTAAGAGGGAAGAAATTTCAAAAATCACCTGCAAAACTACCACCCATAAGCATTCTTCCTGTTTCTGGATATTTATATGTTCATATAACAGCAGGTATCAAAGTATGATCTGGGGACTACTTAGGGTCATAGAGATTCTCTCAGGAGGTCCTCAAAGTCTCTCAGGAGATCCTCAAAGTCAAAACTATCTTCATAGTAAAATAACATGTTTCAATTTCTAATATGGAAAATATTGATAGACCTAACCTATATAAACCAAAGTTCTTGGGAGGCTACTTAAGAATTTTACAGAGTAGAAAGGGGTCCTGGTACCAAAAAGCTTGAGAAACAGTGCTTTAAAGAAAGCTTCCTGGGGCAAAACAAAGATGATGGAGTAGAGATAGTAACTCACCTAAACTCTCCCAACAGTCCTCTCCCCCATTCCCCTACCACCAGAAACACCCCAAACAACTTTAATATAAAGTCTTAGATCAAATCCTGGAGTGGCAGAACCAACAAAAAGTCAGGTTTCCAGCTGAAGACAATATTAAAAGGCTGGCAGGAAAGGTCTATCATACAGGGTGATTCAGGTTTTTGGCCCCAGAGCACAGTGTGATGCAAGCCCTGGAGGTGGCTTCATCAGCAACAGCAGCTTCAGGAGTTCTCAGACCACAGACAGTAAGGGAGTAGGACAACTACTGGTCAGAAAGAAATTACAGGGGACCCTTTCCTGGTGCTAGGCTGAGGACCCTACTGCATTGCCCAAAAGAAGTTTTGGGTTATAATTCTAGAGTGAAATGCAGCCAACAGAGAGCAAGGGACCTGGTCATAGTTCCAAGGCCAAGAGGTACTCTAGCACTAGTGACTGCAGGGGAACAGGACCTTGTTTCCAGGGTGGAAAAAGAGTGCTTGCAATCTATCTTAAGGGGGCCCTGGTCTCAGTTCCAAAGCAGAAAGGAGAATTAGATTACAGTTGCAGAATACCAAGGGAACCAATCACAGTTCCAAAGTTAACAGGATTGATAGTACTTGTAGCTACAGAAGAACAAGGTTCCCTTCCAGGGTAAGGACCAGAGATAGTCCAAGGAGAACAATGACCATACCTCTCCTTAGAATATGCCACTTTGGAACCATTGAAAATTTATAGACTTTAGCTCTGAAAACAGCAGCACAAAAAAACTTAAAGGGTGGAACTTTGCTCTTGGATCCACCCCAGGAGCAGAGCCAAACTTTAATCAAATCAAGAAATAGGCTGAGAAACTGAGCAAACAACAATAAAAAGAATCTGATGATAAAAAGTTACTATGGCAAGAGGGAAGATCAAGACACTATCTCAAAAGAAGACAAAGTCAAAACAACTACAAGCCTCAAAGAAAAATTGAATTGAACATAAGGCCAACAAGAATTCCTTGAAGAACTCAAAAACATTTTTAAAAATCAAAAAGAGAGGTGGAGGAAAAAATGGGAAAAGAAATGATGCAAGAAAATTATGAAAAGAGAGTCAACAGGTTGGTAAAAGAGGCACAAAAAAATACCGAAGGAAATAACATCATAAAAAACAGAATGGACCAAATGAAAAGAGGTATAAAAATTCATTGAAAACAACTCCTTAAAAAGTAGAATTGGTGAAATGGAAAAAAGGATACAAAAGATCACTGAAGAAAAAAATGAATAAATAATTTAAAATTCTTTAGAATTGAGCAACTGGGAGCTAATGACTCCACAAGACAATAAGAAATAATAAAACAAAATCCAAAGCATGAAAAAATAAAAGAAAATGTGAACTATTTCATTGGAAAAAGAACTGACATGGAAAACAGATTGAAGAGAGAGAATTTAAGAATTATTGAACTATTGAACTACCTGAAAGCTATGAACAAAGAAAGAGCATAGACAACATATTTCAAGAAATTATTAAGGAAAATTGCCCTGATTTCCTAGAACCAGAGGGTAAAATAGAAATTGAAAGAACCCACTGATCATCTCCTGAAAATATCCCAAAATGAAAACGTCAAGGAATATTATAGGCAAATTCCAGAGCTCACAGATCTAGGATACTGTAAATAATTCAAATATTATAAAGTCACGGTCAGGATCACCCAAGATTTAGCAGCTTCTACCTTGAAGTATCACAGGGCTTTGGAATATGATATTCCTTAAGGCAAAGGAGCTAGGATTACAACCAAGAATAATCCACCCAGCAGAACTGAATATAGTACTTCAGGGGGAAAAGAAAAGAATATTTAAGGAAAGAGAGGACTTTTAAGCATTCCTGATGAAAAGATCAGAGCTGAATAAAAAATTAGACTTTCATGCAGCTGACTCAAGAGAAAAAAAGGTAAATAGGCAAGGGAAATCATAAAGGATTCAAAAAGGTTAAACTGTTACAACCGATGTGGGAAGGTGATACTTGTAACACCCAAGAACTTTATCATTATTGGGGCAGTTAGGAGTATACAAAGACAGAAAGTACAGGTTTGAGTTGACTATGATGGGGATGATTTAAAAAAAAAATTGAGAAGGGGGAAAAGGGATATTTAATGAAATAGAGGAATCTCAAGCATTCCTAACTAAAAGATCAGAGCTGACTAAAAAATCTGATTTTCAAATACAATACTCAAGAGAAGCATAAAAGGGTAAACAGGAAAGAAAAACAAAGATTCAGTAAAGTTAAACTGTTTATATTCAAGATGATACTTGTAACTCTTAAGAATTTTATCACTGTAAGGACAACTAGAAGGAGTATACACAGGCAGAGGGTGAAGGTTTAAGTTAGCTATAATGAGATGATTTATTTTTTAAAAAATTAAGGGGTGAGAGAGAAGATTGCACTGAGAGAAAAGGGAAGGGAGAGATAGAATGGAACAAATTATCTCACATAAAAGAGGTGTGAAAGAACTATTACACTAGAGGGGAAGATGAGGGAGAGGGGGCAATGGGCAAGAGTGACAGGCCAAGCCTGAACCGTACTCTCATCAGAATTGGTCCAAAGAGGGAATAACACACACTTGTGAAGTAGGCAAGTGAAAAGGGTCAGATATAAGATAAAGGTGGAGGACTGATTGAAAGCAGGGGGAAGTGGTGGTCAAAAGTAAAACACTTGTGAGGAGGGACAGGGTGAAACGTGTGTGTGTGTGTGTGTGTGTGTGTGTGTGTGTGTGTGTGTGTGTGTGTGAAAGAGAGAGAGAGAGAGAGAGAGAGAGAGAGAGAGAGAAGGATTAATAAGGGAATTATAGGATAGAGGGGAATAACAGTTATCACACCTATAAATGTGAACAGGATGAACTTACTTATAACATTAGTGGATAACACAATTAATTAAAAACCAGAATCCTACAACATGCTATTTGCAAGAAACACGTTTGAAGCAAAGACATACATAGAATAACAGGAAAGGGTTGGAGCAGAATCTATTATCCTTCAGCTAAATTTTTTTAAAAAGCAGGTGTAGTAATCATGATCTTGGACAAAGCAAAAGCAAAAATAGATTTAATTAAAAGAGGTAAGGAAGGAAACTATATTTTGCTAAAAGATATGATAGACAATGAAGTAATATCAATACCAAACATACATGTACCAAATGGTATCACATCCCAATTTTTAAAGCAGAACCTGAGTTGCAAGGAGTAAATAGACAGTAAAAGTATACCAGTGGAGGGACCTCAATTTTCCCCTCTCAGAACTTGATAAATTTGCCAAATAAAGAAGAAAGAAGTTAAGAAGATGAATTGTATTTTTAAAAAGGTAGATATGATAGACCTCTGGACAAAACTGAATGGGAATAGAAACGACTATACCTTTTTTCGGTGGTACATGGCATCTACACAAAAATTGACCATGTATTAGGGCAATACAGTGAAATGCAGAAAGGCAGAAATATTCATGCATCCTTTTTAGATCATAATGCAATAAAAATTACATTCCATAAAGGGCAGTGGATAGATTAAAAATTGATGGGAAACTAAATAGTTTCATCCTAAAGAATAAGTGGGTCAAAGAACAAATCATGGAACAATCAATAATTCCAGTTAAGAGAATGACAACGAGACAACATACCAAAATTTATGGGATGCAGCCAAAACAGTACTTAGGGGAATCACTAATCTAGGAAGCCATTAACCAGAGTTGCTTAGTTAGTTCTTAGTAATAACAGGGGTCAAAGTTGCAGATTTCAGTCCTTTCCTCTCAGATCTAAGGCACTCAGACAACAGTCACTCAGCATGAAACAGCCTCTCCTCTCTCCTTTTCTCCTCTTATCTCCTCTCCTCTTTTTTCTCCCCCTCCCGCCTCCCTTGGGCTCTTCTGAAGATAAAGATCTCCTCTCTAAATGGAAATCTTTGTGCAAGGCTGGGTTCAAGCTCTGCCTCTGACACATAGATACAGGCTCTAAGTCTGAGCCGATCATTTCCTCTCAGTGCCACTTGGCAGCCTTTTAAAACTATAAATTACAGAGGAAATGCTGTTTTATTTTGAGGAATGGAGTTTATGCACCGGGAGTTTTCCCACACCGATGAAATCATATGCCAGACTAAATCCAAAGTTTATGTCAGCTTACAAGTCAGGAAAGATTCAATTATTACAGGTTTTAAAGCTGGAAGAGACCATCCATTCGTGATGTAAAAGAGAAAACCAAGGCCCAGGGTAAATAAGATGTCCACAAGGCTAGTAAGAAACAGAGACAGGATTCAAAAGAGAGCCATTTCTCCTAGGATGCAGAATGAGTTCATGCACATAGAGCCAGTAAGAGGTTTTGAAATCCTAATTTGAGTTTCCAGTGAACTGTTACCCAAGCATAGAGAGATTCTTAAGGTCTTTTCCTAGGGACCCTAATATACCTTGGGTAGAATAGTGAACTGGTCCAAACATTCTGAAGAATTTGCAACTGTTCCCAAAGGCTATAAAAATGTGCATATCCTTTGACCCAGCAATACCACTACTAGATCTGTATCCCACAGAGATTTTTTTTTAAATGGGAAAAGGAGCTATTTGTGAAAAAAATATTTATAGCAACTCTTTTTGTGGTGGCAACAAATTGGAAATTGAGGGGACGACCTTCAGCAGTTGGGGAAGAGCTGAACAAGTTGTGCTATATAATTGTGATAGAATACTATTGTTCTGTAAGGAATGATCAGGTACAAAAAAAAAAAAAAGAAAGAAATGATCAGGGAGATGATTTCAGAAAAGCCTGGGAAGTCTTATATGAACTGATACAAAGCAAAATGAGCTGAACCAGACAAGGTACATAGTAACAGCAATATTGTAAGCGTGATCAACTTTACGTAAAAGACTTATCTACTCTGATCCATGACAATTCAGAAGGACCCATGATGAAAAAATGCTATCCATCTCCAGAAAGAGAACTGATGAATTCTGAGTAGAAACTGAAGTTTACTTTTTTCACTTCTTTTCTTGCCTTTTTTTTTTTTGGCAATATAGCTAATTTGGAAATATGTTTTTCATGACTTTATGTGTAAAAGTCTTATTGCCTTCTCAATAAGCGAGGGAGGGTCTGCAGGGGAAAGAATTTGGAGCTCAATTTAAAAAAGAATGTAAATATATATATTAATTATATATCTCTCTGTAGGACTCAGTGTCTTGTCCTATGCATATGGAGAGGCTACTAAATAGAGACCCTATAGGTGACACCTACGCAGGCTGACTCTGACCCCTTTCTCCAAATACTATCTCTGATCTCTGGAAAATGAGATTTTTGATCTTCTGCTCCCAAAATAAAATTTATATATATAAAATGAAAAGGGCCTTTTCCTTTCAGAGCATGGGCTAATTCTTAATCTTTTAAGATTGCTTTGTCAGCCTGTTGATGACTATGGACATCTTCTCAGAATATTTTTAAATAAGTAAAATAAAATACCTAGAATTGTAAAGGAAAACAATTACAAACTAAAAGAATTTATCTATCTTATGTATCTATCTATCTTTTAAAGCATAGTTTTTTCTACTTTCTTTTTCTTCTCCCCCTTCCTGTTTTTGCAACATGGCTAATATGTAAATGTTTTACATGACTTTATATGTATAATTGATATCAATCACATTGCTTACTTTCTCAAGTGGGGGGAGGGGCTAGATGTAAAATAAATGTTAAAAATAATTTATGTTAAAAAAAGAATAGTAACATGTAGTCAGAACTGCCAGATCAAGAAAAAAAAATTAAAATAGTTCCACCAATTTTGTTCACCCCCCCCAAAAAAAGAGAATACTTGCAGTAGAGCATAAAGGTGGAACATGATGTTCTTTGCAAAAATTCTCTTGAAAGTTTTATTTTATTGCACATAATTTAAATAATACAAATTCCAAAGGAATATATTTGCTTAATAAACACTTATAAATTAATCTATGTAGGGATGTAACTTCTTACATTCTTTTTCTGCCATCTTTATAATGCTGCCTAAAATTAATCTAAAAAATTTTGGCCCTAGAGAAAATCACTTTGGAGCACATGTGTTCTTGAGTAGAAAAGAGGAAATATTTAACTGAAAGATTGTTCCAATCTCCTCTGTATAGCTGCAGTCTCCATTATTTTATAACTTTTCCTACCAGAAAATTCAGGCTACTTTCCCACTATTCATTTCAAGTTTGAGTTTTAAACACATCTTATATCAAGGTTACTCCAAATTTAAAGAGCTGTTGCTTAATTTCTTGATAGCCAGCCAACTTCTATAAATCAGGGGATAAAAGAGGTGTAGACAAAAATCAGCATTTATCACAAGAGTGATACTAATGATTTGCTGATAATGTTTGAAAAACTCTACAAAGACGAAAGCCCTTTGCATATATATGGCAATTTAAAAATTACTTGTACTGTAAGTCTGACACCGATATTCAATAGCTGCTGGAAGATGGTTTAAAAAAAGAAATGCACTAACAAAAGAATTGGGATCTAGTGAAGATAGGCATTCCAACTGTTTTGTAAATATTAGTAATGCTGACTTTCACAGAGCCAACACTTATTATGTGACCAGATAGGTGAACTAAAGCTATGATTTCTTATGGCTTTATCTAAGTTCTCGCCTTTTAAATTTAAGTACACATAAGTCTTAAAAATCACATTTTGGTTTTTTTAGAAATTCTAGATACATAAGTAATCAATGAATGGCATCCCTTGCTACCTCTAATTTGTCAGGACTAACAAGTGCAAGAAACAGAATAACTAGCTTTCCTGCAGCTCAGTTATTAACTTAACCGATAAAATATAAATTCAGACAAATGCCTGAATTTTCTGATTTCAGTAATACAACAGATCAAGAACTTTTAAAAACTTTTTTTGGGGGGTGGTGGAGAATAAAGAAATAATCCAAGTGAATTTAAATTATCATTTGGCAGATTGATGCCTGGCTAATTCTGATAGACACTGGGTCACTTCCCTTCCCTGAACAAATCAAATGCAAATATATTTCAGGGAAGGTGAGGCTAGTTATGCTTTCTAATTTCTAGTTTCTAGTTTCTACAGGATTCCTTTAACTACACAGAGATTGTAAGGAACACCATGTAAAGAAAGGGCCCCTAAATGCATTGTTTCAAATACACACGTATATATGTATGCACACACATATACATATACACATTTATATGTTTACATAAACCCTTTTCTAAGCTCCGGACCCTGAAGTCCATGAATGACTTTGATAAGACACAGGCCTCTGGAAACTGAGTCCTATTCCTG
>JAQQSU010010525.1:0-12408 GCA_028627135.1 Pseudochirops cupreus | reverse complement strand
CCAAAGAAGAGAGAAGTCACAAAATGAGAAAACAACCTGGGAGTGGTTTTTCAGGTACTGGACAGCCTCTTCAAAGTATTCCAGATGAAGTTCCTTCATGTCTTTGGGGAGGTCCTCAAAGGCATAGTATGCCAGGGCCAGCACAGCAAAGCCATGTCCAGCCAACAGGCTGGCTCTATATTCAAACAGGCCACCTCCAACTCCAAAGAGGTCGATGATCCCAGGGAAAGGCCCTGAACCTATAAGAAAGACAAAGTCATAAAGCGTTCTCTTACAAGTCTTCCCTCTGAATTCTAAGGATAGTCAAGTTGTTTGCTCTTAGATGACATTCTGAGACACTGTAAGACTTCTTGTTCACTACTGCATGTGCACTGGAAAGAATGGACTTGGTTACATCTGCACAGTGTGATTAAAAAACAACTCAACTAACTGGAAAATAAACAGCTAACATTTATATAGAGCCAGGCAATGTTCTTGGCTTTTGATCCTCACAACAATCCTGTGAGGAAGGGGCTATTACTATCACCTTCATTTTACAGTTGAGGAAACTGAGGCATCAGAGGTTAAGGGACTTTCCCAGATTCATAAAACTACTGTCTGGTTTCAATGAAATTAAACAAAAGGATAAATTGAGGCAGATCTCTGAGCAAGATAATATTTGTTAGCAATGGCATGCTACCTGTCAATAAATGAGTCAATGGCTAGTCCTCCATTAATGCCACAGACCTCTAACAAAAGGACAGTTTACTTTATCTGGGTTTGGGGAAGTTGTTAGTCCTTCATTCTCCAAGAGGACCAGTGACATCAGGACAGTTATATTTTGACTTGTTTCTGAATTGGATTTAAATGAGGTAGAGCTAAGCAAAGGCATCAGCCTCACTCTCTCCTTTAGAGTCATAGAAGCCCAGTGGCAAGACAAAAGTCAGGACTACTAGCAATGACCTGGGATGCAGGGACAACAGTTGATGTTGGAAGGAAGGGCATTCTCCTGGGGTGAAAGCACCCCTTCTCCAAGGCTGCATGCCCTGGGGTCACAGCTCTATCTGTCCAACCCCAGTTGCAGCTCTATCAGAAAGTAGTTTTGGAAGTATAGAACAAAGAATAGAACAAGGTAGCTGACTTGGAATTAAGGGTATCATGACTAGTTACAGAGCTGAGACATGGTGAATAACATGATTGATTGGAATTTTGGTAATGGGGACTAGCAATAACCCCCCTGCTTTTCTCATGAGTCTAAGAAGCACTCTTTGTTTGAGTCTAGGTGTGAGATAGTGGCCCAGACTTTAGACAGCAAACTAGAAATCCTTGAAGAATAGGTTGGTGGAATAAAGATATGTATCAGATCCAAACTCCCTTGCCTTCTCACACATTCCCCAAGGTTAGCAGAATTCCTTGAGCAAAAAAACTGGATTTTTTCACTCAAGCCACTATGGTCCAGCTGAACATTGGACTAAGTTCAGAGCCAAAGAACAATAATTGAAGCAGTTACAGGACAAAAGAAGTTACAGGACAAAAGCAGTTACAGGGCAAAATCAATTACTTATAAATAGGATCAATAAGAAAGTGCTATAGGATCAATTCTTCATTTTTTACAATTTTTCAAAAATCTAGGACAATTTACTTTCTGTCCTGGGCAGTTTTCATTTTTTATTTCTTGAAATATAGTTCAGAAAAGATAGGTTTTTAAAAGCCCAATGTCTTTTAAATGTAGATAGGAGACAATGCCTTTAAACCTAAATCACTCTGGCTTTCACTGAATGGCCATTAAAAGACCCAACCCAAGCCTCTGTGGCTTACTGTTTAATTTTTGATGACCTAGAATTGGTAGCATTTATTTCTATTTGGGCCAGAATCTATGAGAGTCTGCCCCTGCTGACATCTTTGTAAGCATAAATTGGGCCATCATTGTCTCAACTCTGACCTAGCTCTTAGTTACTGAATGATTGTAACTATCTAATCTCCAATTAATTTTAAATATTTAAATTAATTTCCTGGTGAGGATTAATGAAACTTGCCATCTGATGTAAAAGCTTCTGGGACTATAATGAATTGTGTTCTGAGCTCAATAACCCACCAACTGGGGGAGATGCCATTAGCTACTCAAGAAAGAATGTGACTGTTACAGGTGGAGGTTTGCATGTGGGAAAAAGCTGCAAGGACAATCTTAGCCTCAGTCTGGGATCAGATCCTTCTGGCTCAGTTTCCCCCTGGTGCTCCTTTGAAAATGAAATGTTTCTCACCTGACTGTTCTGGGTCTGGTTATGAGGTGGATGTTATACTGCATAAGGGACACTGTGATGCTCCGTGTCATCATGCCCTTTCTTTTCCTTTTTAAGGCAAGTTTATGTAATCAAAGCAAATAGTCGGTGGAAAATGAGGACATAATGAAAGCATGTGAAATCTTGATGTTTTCAATCTGATTGGGTAGTCATAGTCATGTGAAAGAACAAAATCCCTGGAATAGAACATTCTTTCTGAATGTTATAGGAATAATTAGATAAAGGGAAAAGAAACAAAAGCTACAGAGACAATGTCAAATCATTATCCCATAGACTAAGGCTGGGATACATTTAATGTTACTGTAATAAGGGTTTATCTGCAAGGAATAAGGTCCTTACATGTTTCATAATGATGCAAGAATAACTGAGTATTAATACAATTGATTGATTTAATTACTGAAACTAAATTAGAGACATCTTCATTTCGGGGAAAAGAATTTCAGTGACACTTTTGCATTGAACTTCATTCAGAGTTTGTTACTATTGTGAAGCTGTGGCACCTGAAGACTAGAAGGTTTTAGGAGAGAAACTGGAATTTTGATTTTATGTTGTTATATAATCAGGAAGCACAGTAAGTGTGGAAACGCCTGCGAAATACTCCAGGCTCACTTTAAAGAAGTTCCTTAGCTGATGTGAGATTATAGTCATATCACAAACAGATTATTGGAACTTGTTATTCCAGACTTTATGGGATTGTTAACTATTATTCTGAGTTTGACTCCAGACATAATTATTGAGAAATTCTGTTGAGCCACTGACCCATGATGCCAGCAATGCTGTGAGATGCATCTATGAACTGCAGAGGGTGACCTCCTGGGCAGGTTGGGAGAACAAGTATATGTTCTGAGCCGATGTAGAATTCTCCTGACTCAATTTCCCCACTATGACACCTGACAGATTTTAAGCCTGGCTTAAGGGTTCTGGAATTGACATGAAGTTAGGGAAATGTTCCCTTGCTTTAGATGTGCCCCTATTCTTTGATGGCAAATTTCTACAACCAAAAGTTTTGTAAGCATAATACCAAATCTATTAAATAATGAGATCAGTACTGGAGCATCTGAAGCTACTATAGTGAGATGTAAGTGTAAGACAGTTGTTTGGCTTAGGATTTTAGCCCCCAAAACAACTATCTATTTAACCTTGACATCTGTTACATATACATACACATGTACATATACATATACGTATACATATATGTTTCTGTATTCTTCATAATGATGTGGAGACAATTAGGTCAAGGGTTTGTGAAATCAAGATATGTTAAGAGAATTTGAAGATCTTCCTTTCCCGTTAATAGGCCTATGTGATCACATGGAGCCCATGGTGAGAGCAGCTTGCTGAACAGGTGGAGCAGGAAGTCTGAGGGAGACGGAGCTGAGGGAAAGAGAGAGCAGGCACAGCAGATAGCATGAATGAAAGAGGGAGGATTTTTGCCTGGAGGAACTTGAGGCCTAATGGAGGGAAGACTTAGGCTTGTTTGTGTTCCCTCCGGTGACGAGTATAGACTTTTTCTTAAAAAGAATGCTTGGGCTGTGTTGGTGCTCCCTGCATTGGCAATGTGTATAGATTTCTTTGTTACACTGATGGATGTAGCTTACTGCTGTTTGAATAAATATCTTGGTTTCACCTTCTAGGAAGAGAGTCTGTCATATCTTGTGACTCAAACTTGGGAATGCACCTGCATATTCGTAGCAGCCACTGTGAGTATTCTGTTGGCAAAATAGGATATTACTTTGTTACTTCGTTAAGGTCATACTTGATAGAATTAGTTAATGTTAAAAGAGGAATGGTTTGTGGCCTATCTTGTAAATGCTTTAAAAGAAGCTTAACATGACCAGAGGTTGGAATTGTTTTATGACTTGATGTGTACTTTGCTAAAGTTGAGTACTCAAAGTAATTATATACGTATTGGAGCCTGTTATTAATTCCTTAGGGGAATCCCATCCTCCTGATGGGAGAATGAATAATGAACAGCAATGGACAAAATTCCAATTTTGATTTTATAAGAACAGAGGCATAAGGGTTGATCAGTTTTGTAGGAGAATGGACATAAGAAAGCAGATTTCTACGAGAAGATGACAAGAAGAGGCTGTGATGCTGTGCTGGACCGGAAAACTCCATCAGGTGATGTCCCCCCAGACAGCTATATGAGAGGAGACTTCTGAATCTCAAAGGGACAACTGATCGTTCCTTATTATTTTCTTTGGGGTCTCTCTCTGTATTCATGAAGCGGACTGCCCATTGGTTTGTCAATGGTTCAATCAACATCTCACCTTTCCTAATTAAAGGGCAGATGGATAAGGGGAAGAATTCGTATGAGAAAGAGAGTGAGGAATATTACATGGATGTAAGAAAAGATGTGGAAACAGAATTTGAACAAAAGAAAAGTGGAGGAATTTGTGGGAAACAAAAGAAGGAATTCTGTTTCCACAAGATTAAAATTCCTCCCAACTTTGAATGATAACAGAAAGTAAGTTAGAGGTGACTAGTTCTAATCAGAGCTGTGACCTAGCAGAACCAGGCTTCTAATCAGGTAACAGGTCAGAAGTTCCTACAAAAGCTTAACAAGCTGTTTGAAGGGGAACTTATCAAGTAAGGGAACATAAAGTGGTTGGTTCAGGAGGTTGCATCTAGACAATGGAGAGAAGGGGGCAAATTGGAATTGGGAACAACATAAAAAGGCTTTCATTTATGTGGGCAAGGATAATCTCCATTCACTAGCAATGTACAATAAATGAAGAATAAAATGAGAACTTTCCTGTTTTCACAACAAGTATTGTTCTTTCTTGAATAAGCACGTTTCTCACATCACTCCAGTCAGTACCTTTACCAAGAAAACCCCAGATGTGTCAGAAACAGTGAGGTACAATTGAGCCAATTTGTTTACTTTTGTTTTATAGTCCAATTCTCCCTATTTAGCACAAAAATAGTAGGTGCTTAATAAATTCTTGTTGACTTGACTTGACTGCCCATCTCCCTGTGACTGGAAGTGGTGGATTTGGTCCTTGGGTAACTTGGTTACTACCCTCCTCTTCTTCAAAATCCTGGTGCAAGAAAGTGCGGACAAGGAATAGACATAAACTCCTTTAAAAAAAAAAAGCATATTTCCACATTAGTCATGTTGTAAAGAAGAATCAGAACCAAAGGGAAAAACCATGAGAAAGAAAAAAAAAAGAGAGAGAGAAAATAGTATGCTTCCATATGCATTCAGACTCCACAATTCTTTCCCTGGATTAGACACAAACTCTTTCAGTTCAGAACAGCACCAGCTCCTTGACTCCCTGGTACCTAGATTTAGTGACATGCAACACCTCATCTGGCAGTCTTTGATTTTTATATGAACACTTCTGATTATCTAGTTATGCTTTTCTTGGGAGGTTCCCCTTAAATTGTTTGTTTTGTTGTGATTAAGTTTACAATAAAAATTATCTAAACAAAATTATAAAGACCTGAAACAAATATTTAATCAGCCCTGACATGTTTGTATATTTAATATAGTTTGAATAACATATTAAATACGTATTTAATCTGGATTCTTTCTTTCCCCAAATACAAATATGTCTATCCTTATGCCTTTCCTTTTCTCCTTGACTCCCTTTGACGTGATAATCATATTAAATGATTATCAATACATCAACTTAATAACCTGAATAAGGGCCACGGTCTGAACTAATTAACCAGAAGAAGAACCTATACCTAATAGCTTCTTTGTTCTCTGTGTAAACTCTGAGAATACCTCTTCCTGTGTCAACAAAACCAGATGGGACCGACTTTATGATCATTAAGAATGAGACCCTTAACCATAGACAGTACCTTGAGTAATGGACTTTATCTTAATATTTTTTGTTCATATGTTATGGCTGTTAATGGTAAAGAAAATACAGATATCCTGGGTCATAATTTCAAATGGCACTCTGTCAGCTCTTTTATTTTATTGTATTTACCATCTATTCAATTAAGAAAATGCCATTCTCATCCCATGATTAAACATTTATGGAGATCAAAAATTTGAGTGACACAGCCACCCTGAATTGGGATGGTCCTAAAATGCATTTAAGCCTTCTCATTCTTTTGTTCATGTAGTCAGATTTTATCTGGCTCCATACATGTATGTATCTACCTAGCTTTAAGGGAATAAACAATATGGATTTACCTGGCATGTTTGTTTCCTTTAACCAAACTTCAGGGTGACAATGTTTTGTTTTGTTTTGTTTTGTTTTTAGCCAAAGGAAGCTTTATTGATGCAAAAGCATACCAGCTTGAGATTTAGCAATGAGCTAAACAAAGGCATTGATACAGGAAAAGGACCAGACTTACATACACAGAAAGTTACACAGTCTATAGGATGATGATGTGATTTTAGGGTTCCTAATGGGGGTTGAAGATTTAGGGAGGGGATAGGTACAAACAAGGTGAGGAAAGTGGTTGTTTACAAGATAAGGAAAGGTTGTCATGACATAGGATGGGGAAGATAAATGACAGGTTGGGGAGTACAGGATAAGGGGAACAAAAGCAATTCTTTTGGTACAGGTTGCATGGTATATCAAGGTAAAGGGAAGGGGCACCAAGGTACCCTCAAGTTACAGGATGGGCTAAGAATAAGCCTCAAACCCTCAGGAGGCCTGGGAAAGTAATCATTACGATTAACCCTTAGGGCATCTTTGTATCCACATCATTTCCCCACTCAACCACTAGGTAGGAGAATTCTTTAGTTTTTTTTTTTAATTTTTTTTATTTACTCATTTACTTTTAATTTACAAGATTCAGTTCCACAATCACTTGAGTTTCAGATTTTCTCCCCTCCCTTCCCTCCCCCCCCCCCCATGGTGGCGTGCAATCATGTATAGAATCTGCAAATACTTTCACGTTGTACAATAGTTTGGTCATATAGAAGGGTTGTAAACAATGAGTGATCACTGGGAAAAGAAGAAAAAAAAAGAAAGAAAGAAAAAAAGCAAAACCAGACATGAAAGAGAACAATAACGAGTTTTGCTTCAGTCTCCATTTAAACTATAGTCTTTCTATATCTTTCTCTGAGTTTAGGTATTGGTAGGAGAATTCTTTAAGGGGAAAAAGGGAAGGTCATTGTCTTCGGTAGTTGCTTCCTGCTGCACAGAGGTGAAGATGCCATTTCAGGGGTGCAGATTTGGTTGAGGGGGTGCTGGCCAGCGTGGGGGTGCAGAATGAGGTGCCAGCTGAGTCCAGGGTAGAGAGAGGCAAACCGTTCAGGAACACCAAGGGTAGGGGTTGGTATCCTAAAATCTGAAAGTGGAATTTTTTTGACATACAGGATCATCTGATCTTATTATTTTCTCAGAAGTTGCCACTCTGATTCCAATTCCTTTAGGAGGATCAATACTATTGAGGATCCAGCTGCAGTGCAGACAACTGCTGGCTTCTTACCTACAGAAGGTACTTACAGGCTTTCGGTGGCAGGGGCTCAGGGCCATTACCAGCCAGGCCAAAAGGGTAGCTTATGCCTCTTCCTCCTCCCGGTGACAATGTTTATAATCATTTTCACCTCATTTGCTCCACTTTGCCATCAGGGAGTGCCTGGTGCTGGACAATTAGTCTCAACTGTACTCAGCTGTGGGAGATGTCCTGGGAATACTTGCCAGATCACTTGTGTCCCCAGCATTCATTATTCTCACTGGGCACTGATGCTTATTATAGGCTACTTTATCATGCCCAGGGAACTGGGCCTGGGAGACAAGCTGATGATCAAACCTTTGAAGCAAAGAGATAACTCCTTAAGATAGTCTATACAGATATACTCCTATTTATAGATAGATAAACCTATCTAGATATCATATATCTATATATCTCTATCATTAAGCAGTCTTATAATCTTTGAATTTTACACACACACACACACACACACACACACACACACACACACACATACACACACACCACCACATGTAGCTGCATCTCAATTTCCTGGGTTTCCCAGCATTGGAATCTCTTGGTGTCCAACAGACTACCTCTTTACCATCAGGAAACCACCCAGAGCCTGGAAGATCAGTGGGGTAGACATAAATAGGATTCAAAGTCCCTTATCCCTTCCTCAGCCTCTCTGTTAGAAAAGTGATTTTATTACAGTTTTGTCTTATGTAGGAAGAACTTTAGATTTGGTGTCTTAACAAAAAGAAACTTCTTTTGTGACCAAGAGGTTTGTTAAGAAGAGCATACCCCTTTATCTCTCCCACCTGTTTATCTTCAGCACCCCATCTCCACTTCCATTTAGAATCTTAAGATCACATTTGGACAAATAAAGTATCCTTAAGGTATCCCAGATCAGGAAAGTGGGGGGTGGGGTTGTGGATGGGGTAGAGAGAGAAGCAGGGATCCTGGTGTAGGGATGGGAAACTCAGAAGAGAGTGAGCTTCCAACTAGTGCTAAAAACAAAGAAAACCATGAGACACAGTTTAATAAGTTGTGCTTGTGTGCTTTCTTTTTATTAAAATAGTTCTGGTTATTTGGTTAAATGAGATTTCTTGGAGGTTTTTCCCTCGCCTTAAATTGTTACATTTGCTGAGATTGTTGCTGTTTACAATAATTGTTTAAAATTAAGACCAGAGATATATAGATGTATAAATATCATACACACACACACACACACACACACACACACACACACATATATGTAAGCAGCTTTGTAATCTTTTACTTTACACACACACACACACACACACACACACACACACACACACACACACCAGGCATACAGCTGAATGGGTTAGTAATGTCCAGGTAGGACTCCAGAGAAGCCTTCAGGAACTATCCAGTCTAACCCATACTCCAAAAAATCCCCAGTAGACCATTAGAGCATAACAGCCTCTGCTTCAAAATCTCTAAGAAGGGAGGGAGGATCCACTTTTTCTTCAGGCAGGTCATTTCACAAAGTGTACATTAATGTAATTTTAAAATGCAGAATATAGGTAGTTTTCTTCTTCATGTATAAAGACTACTAAAAATGTCTTAGCTTCATTTTTTGTATCCCCAGAACTCAGCGTCTAGGACATATAGTATGTACTTAACAAGTGCTTTATCCATCTTTATCTTAACTTTTTTTCACCAAATTTAATTTATTTCTTGTCCTTTTTCCTCTGGCTTCAAAATATCATGAGATTTTCTCACACCCTGGCTATAAAGTTAAACTATTATATCTAAAGGAAGATGCTGAGGGACTTTATAGAGAATGAAGTGAGTTCTATCAGTTATGTACCACAACTGCTTTCATCTCACTTACTAACTTAGGGCTCTCTGGATCCCTTATTGTTCTTCCAAACACACCCACATGATTGCTCCTTAGAAAAGCTCATTGTTCGAAGCCTCTTAGCTCAGGTCTTCTAATAAGCATCATAGATCTTTAAAAGGCCAAAGGGAAAGGAAATTGAGAAAAATGTGATCAATGTGCAGGTCAGTCTCTGTCCTTACAACCAGTAACTAATACTCTGTTTTCTTTCTTTCTCTGATTTTAGAAATTACTCCCCCAAATTTCCAAGGACTAATGAAACCAAGTAAAAAACAAACAAACCAAAAACCTGGAATTATTCCTTAAAAAAACCAATACCATGTCAGGAGATGGAGGTTAGCAACTGTACCAAGCTGGCCTCTAACCCATGGATGGCCAAAGTGAAACAGAGCAGGCTAGAGACAGGACAGTCAGGAATCAAACAGAAGTTTAATTTCAAAGTGAGAGAAATGTCTTGCAAGCAAGGACACATATGCCAGGGCCCTGCTCCTAGTTGGGGGATCCAAGGCTGTGGGACTGAACCTTGATTTATATACTTATAACTAGACAAAGAGTCAAACAGTATACTTTAGCAATAGGAATGCGACACAATGGAAATGGTGAGGCAAGGCTGTCAAAAAGTGCATTCATACAGAGATTCATGTCTGGGTCTGTTGGTGCTTGCCCAAGCTCAGAGACCATCAGTTCCAGAAGATGAGCAGAGAGGATTGTTGTTATGCCAAGCTTAGGGTACAACTTGCTTGCTGGGCCTTAGCTCTGGAAAACAGGGGGTCTCCTAATATCTTGACAAGATGTTGCTTAACTGAGAGGAAGAAAGGGAGCTCAGCTATTGTCATTGATGCTGTCTAGGGAGATGATTGATTTTCTCAACATTTTCAGTTGGAGGCTTAAGGTCTCTGGATAGTAGGAAGGAGCAGGTCTTGTCTAATAGAAATTCTGAGAATCAAAGTTCTGAGCACAATCAATTTATCAGTTAGGCTAGCAGTGACCAATGAATTAGG
Organism: Pseudochirops cupreus; assembly: GCA_028627135.1. NCBI lineage: Eukaryota > Metazoa > Chordata > Mammalia > Diprotodontia > Pseudocheiridae > Pseudochirops > Pseudochirops cupreus. The sequence goes on along the minus strand of JAQQSU010010525.1, from coordinate 1,870 downwards.
TCAATCTCCTCTCTCAGTGATTAAAGATTAATCTCTTAATGATTAAAGTGAGGTCTGACAGGACTTTTCTAATAATTAGCAAGAGGGTGGAGCAAAATCTCCAGCAACATGTTTGTCTTCTTCTGATTGGCTAGTAATGACACAGTCAGAACTGAGATTACATCATCTGGACCTCCACTTCTAGAAGGCCTTTAACCACAGCCAGGACAAGTGAGAGTTTCACAACACAAAGATTCTCAGGAGATAGGAGTTGCTATAATACTTCAAGGGCAGCTAGGTGGTGCAGGGTTAGAGTGCTTGGCCTGAAGTTAGGAAGAGTCTTCTTTCTGAGTTCAAATCTAGCATCAGACATTTATTAGCTGGGTGACCCGGGGCAAGTCACCTAACCCTGTTGACCACTGTTTCCTCATCTACCAAGAAAACCCCAAATGGGGTCGAAACTGAAGAACTGCACAATATTTTAAACAGATAAGATTTGATCTTTTACATTGACTAGGTTTCTCCAGAAAGTGGGTGATAGGTGGAGTTATAAAGATGCGTTGAAGCTAGAGCTTTAGGCAAGTTTCTCTGGGATATGGTTGATGAGTGAAGTTTATAAGGAAAAAGATCCACAAAAGGGAATATTAAATCTAGCTTGAATAAGTCTCAGCAAAATAGAATTAAAAACAATTATAGAGGCGGCTAGGTGGCACAGTGAATAGAGCCCTGGCCCTGGAGTTGGGAGGACCTGAGTTCAAATCAGAAACTTAACACTTACTCTGTCCTTACAACCATTAACTAATACTCCGTTTTCTTTCTTTCTCTGATTTTAGAAATTACTCCCCCAAATTTCCAAGGACTAATGAAACCAAGTAAAAAACAAACAAACCAAAAACCTGGAATTATTCCTTAAAAAAACCAATACCATGTCAGGAGATGGAGGTTAGTTGTGTGACCTTGGCAAGTCACTAAACCCCAATTGCCTTGCCCTCCAAAAATAACCCAATTATAAATTTTATAATCAATTAGAAGTCTTGGGATATATAGATGGGCTGTTATATATTGGTATAGAATGGGTTCATCGATATGAGAGATCCTGTAAATGGTGGAGTGGAGTAAATGGTGTGGAAAAGAACAGAGAAGCTTGGAGGCAGGGACAGATACTAAGGCACCAAGGTGCTGACAGGGAGGAAAAGAGATGACGGGGCATTCCTCTCCCACAATGAAATTCCATCTTCTTTGGCTCACAAGTTGGACAGGGCTGGGAAAGAATCCATTTGCCCACTGTCACCTCCGGGTGAATGCATATGATAGACCAGGCCTGATCCAGGCTTGTCTGGTACCTCAGGTTTGAGATTGAAACAAAATGAGATGCTCACTGAAAAACTGACAATCCATTGCAGGGGAAAGACATTCAGAACAGAAAAAGGGTCTTTGGTGAGCATACATCCTTAATTCGGATGGGCACAATTTCCCTGCTTTTGGTGGTCTTCTTGTTTAACCTAATGAAGTGGCTGAACAGTCTCATGCCCTGCCTTTTCTTGTATTTTTTTGTATATCGGGGCCCTCTAGCACCAAATTCACTTTAGTATCCCAGATCCTAGGATCAGATGCCACAACTGTACCACTTCCACATACAGGTAACACTGAGATTTTTGCTATGGCCCGCACATCAAGATTGATACCAGATCCTACACCTAGCATCTTATTTGTTTATTTTTAAGATCTAATAACATTCTTAAGGCACAGAGAGAATTATTCTAGGAAATTTATTTGCAACTTGTATTGGCCTAGGAGGTCCTTGACAAGTCTATAGGTTTACAGAGTTTATATTACACGTAATAAGAAAACTCACTGTTCTTTTTTTTTATTTTTGTTTGTTTTTATTTTT
>JAQQSU010010524.1:0-12408 GCA_028627135.1 Pseudochirops cupreus | reverse complement strand
AGCTTTGGGACCACCTAGTCCAAGCCCCTCATTTTGTAGATGAAGAAACTAAAACTCAGAGAGGAAAGCAGTTAGCCCAGGGTCACCCTGCAGAAGGGTGGCAGTGCCAGGCCTATAAGCCAGTGCCCTCCTGCTGCGGGGGGAGTGGTGGAAGCTTTGGGCAGCCAAGCAGGGGGCCACGGGTGACAGGAGAGGGGGCAGAGCTTCAGGGCAGTGATTTGCTTTTCCTGTTCCTGTTGGGGGGAGGGCACAGGTGGCATCCTCCCTCAAAATAAGATTCACTGAATGACCAGTTGGTGGCTTTGCTTTGATTTTAGAAGACATTTGAGTTTTTATCTCCAGAAATTTGGGGGAAAGCAGAAGAGAAGCAAATACCAAGATATGATTGGCCCACAACTGCATTCTCCCCCAATTCCTATAATTATTAAATATGGTTTCACTCAATGGTGCAGTGTCTAAATACTTAAAAGAGAAACTAAATAAAATGTGAAATGACCTTTGTAGTAAAGCAGTCACTGCTGAAGACTTTGGTATTCCTTTTCCAAAGCCTGGCAACACACAGGAAAACAAACAGCACACCATAGATCTACATGGAATATTGAAGGAAAACCCCAAGAAGTAGAGTTCGTTGACTTCCCGTCAACTTTATGAAATGGGAATATCAGTAGATTGCTACCTCAGCAGTACCTTTACAGATTGCTTGTATATAATGACATAAAGAAATCATAAATGTAGAAAAGTAGAAATGCTTACCATGTCCTGTGTAGACCATAAGCCAAAAATAGTCATCAATAAAAGAAAAATGAATAAAATAGTTCAACTTAAAAGATAACCAAGCAAAGATGTACTGAACAATGAGTCCCAAGAGCAAGCTGTAGAAATTATAACTATTTTCATTAAGGAGAATGGCAGTTTAACAGCGTGCCAAAGTATTTGAAGTATATCTGAAATTTGGAGAAAGGAAAGTTTTTTTTTTAAAAAACATGTTTACAAAACAGAAAAAGATTGAATTAATGAATTGAGTATATGATTAGAATTTTGAAAATTAATGAACAATCAAAATTCACAAAAGAAATTTAGAGTATTAAGTGAAATAGAAATAAAATTGAAAACAAATGACTATTTAATAGATCAAGAAAAAAGCTATTTTTCTGAAGACTAATAAAATTGATAACCTTGTTAAATAAAATGAACATAGTAAATTCACATTCACAGAAACTAAAGGCACATGACCATGCCTAATTACATGCCATGAAGACAGAGAATTTAGAGGAAGCTGATAAGTCAGTGTTTATACTTGAAGAGTGTCAAAAATATAAAATAACCCCACAGAAATGATAAGTGGAGATCCTAAGCATCTTGATCTCAGAAAGAAAAAAAAAACGGTCAATTGGAAAATGACCTCTTAAAGGGAAACAAAATAAAACCAATCACCGCTCATTCCTATACTAGAAACATTTGCAGGTGAATTCTGCAAAGTTTAAAATAGGGATAAAGCAGCAAAAAATAACCATAGACCACTATCACTTGTGAATATTAGTGAAAAGGTTTAAATTGTAGCAAAGAAATTGTAACCATGTAGCCAAAAAAAATTCATTTGTATCACTTTGGGCTTGTAACAGAAATGCATATGATTCAGGATTAGGGAAACGATTACGATATTCACATAGCAAAACCACATGATTATATTGATTGATGCCAGAAAAGTCATTGACAGTACAGACAGTTCTAGCTTTATATAAATTTGCATTGTGCAAATCTTACTTTACGTAAAGATTCTACAAGAAATCTGCATTCTAAAAAAATTATAAAAATCCCTTAAGCAAAGCAGGTGTTGTATAATAAGACCCTGTAGATGAGGGCAGCCTAAATGGCATGGGAAGCTGAGAAGCACGTCTGCAGTGAGGGATAGCGTGCCTCTCCCTGTGTCCAATAATCCGTGATCTTTATATTTTCACCATGGCTGGTGGCAAAGGTGCTCTTCAGGTTAAAGGTGAGGCGTTTCACAAGCAAAAGCCGATAGACTTGGAAATGAAAATGGAAGTACAGAGTGAAGGACAAAAATTGTCATTGATAGCCTGTGAGCTTGGTCTTGAGGAGAGGACCGTAAACACCGTAGACAAGGTTGCTGCCTGGATAACAGGAGCAAAAAGGCCGTGCTTGCAAGAAGTTGGCATATGTGTTGAAACAAAGAGAAGGTGCTATTCTAGAAATAAGTGATCAACTCTGTGGATAGAAGAGGAGACTCAGAAGAATATTTCTTTAAACTTAATAACAATTCAAGTCAAGGCTTTTGAAGCCTCTTTGAAGATTTGAAGGTAAAGTACCCTGAAGGAGTACAGGTATTTACAACAAGCAGTGGCTACTTTCTATGATTTGTGTAGGATTTCGTAATGTACAAGTGTCAGGAGAGGCTGCTGGTGCAGATATTGAAGCTGCAAAGAAGTTCCCAGAGTTCTTGCAAAAAGTAATAGATGAAGGCCCCTACTTGCTAGAGAAAATCTTTATTTAATATAAATGAAACCAGCCCTTTTTATCCAAGTATACTATCTTGACCCTAAACTTGATGGAGGAAAAAACACAAAAGAAACAAAGAAAACATAAAAAGAAAAACCGAAAAAAACCCCCATAAAGCTTTGAAAAAAGAGTTACTCTTCTGCTTGGAGGGAAGGTATCTGGGACCTTGCCTCTTCTTGTGCACCACACAGAAGATCCCACAGAGTTAAAAGGAATCAGCAAGGCAACACTACTTGGGCATGGCATCTCGAACCCAAGAAGTTTTAGAATGATAATGATGTTCCTTTCCAGATTCTACTTGTTTTGTATAATGCCCAAGGTCACCCTCCCTCTTTGGATGATTTTAATGAAAATGTACAAGTGATCTGCCTTCCTCAATACTACCTCATTATCAGCACCTATGGATCAGGGAGCAGCTGATTGTAGATTTCAAGGCATTTTATTTCAAGACAATTGCAGCTTTGGATACAGATAAGGCCTTGACATTGAGAGATTTCTGGAAGTCCTATAATACAATGTGGGATATTGCAAAGGTATGGAAAGATGTAACAGAAACACATATGTAGAGAGTATGGAAAAAAATGCCCAGAGTTTGTTCTAATTTTTGTGGATTTAAGAAAGACAAAATGTTTGAAGAAGATTATAAAATTAGTACAAGAATTAATTAGAGCTAGGAATGAATGAGAATGATGTCGAGGAGTTGATGGAGTCTCATGGAGAAGAACTGTGAAATGAGGATCTGGCTGAGCTACTAGCTTCAAAGATTGCAGAAAAAGGGAAGCTTCAGCACCCAAGATTGAACCAAAAAGGTTCACAATGAAACAGTTGACGGGAGCACGTCATCATTTGAGTGAATTTTCCTACATTGAAAAGATGGATCTGAATACTTCAAGAGTTTTAAAAATTTGAAGACCATTTGAAGATGATATTCCTTGTTATTGTCAGATATACAAGGAAAAGGAGAGAGCCACTGTCCAAACATCTCTACATAGCTTTGCTAAAAAAAAAAAAAATCACACAGCCAGCCTAGTGATAAGAGCTAGGTGTGGTGGGTGGGTCAGGGGCAACATAGTGCACATCTGCGTTAATTTTACAGTATAGTACCATGCACATTTTATCATTAACTTTACCTTTTGTTTCATAATTCTATTTGTTATCATGGTGCTGTATTTCATATGTCTGCATTTTCGTACATTTTATGCCCTGCATAAAGGTATTTTCTGTATGCCTTTGTGACATAGACTAAGTAAAGCGGTGAGTAGGAGCTAATTTGCATTATGTATGAATCACCACGCAGCGGTCTGCAGAATGGGCCTCAGAAAGGTCCACTTATGTAAAGTGAGAACTATCTGTATACATTTATGTTATTCAAAACGGGCATGGAAGTGGCAGATTTTCCTTAATTTGATCAAGAGCATTTTTTTGTCAAACCAAGAGCTTTTGATTTTATGATTTCTCCATTATTTTGGTGGAGAAAATGCCAAAATCAGTTCACGACAAAGCATGGATGAGCCCACTGTCCACTGTTATTTGATATCCTGTCTTTGGTTAGAAGAAGGGATGAACAAAATGAACACCATTTTCTGTTTGTGCAAGTGATATGATGGTTTGTTGAGGAAACACTGGAGAATTAATGCAGAGATAAATTGCAGTAATTGATAGCTTTAGCAACATAACTGGAGATAAAATCACAAATCCACAGACATTATTGAAATTTCTGTATATTCCTGACAAATGCCTGGAGGAAAAGATAAAAGAGAAATGCCATTTATCTAAAAAATGCACAAAATTACTAGAAGTTAAAAGACACACACAGGAGATAAAAAAAATAGCATTTACATAACGCTTATAAAGGTTTGCAAAGCATTTTACATATATTATCTCATCCCCATATTTCAGATGAGGAAACTGAGGCAGACCGAGGTTAAGTGACTTGCCTAGGATCACACAGGAATTATCTGAGCCTAGATTTGAGCTCAAGTCTCCTGGCTTCCAAGTCTTGATACTCCACTACACCAGTGTTCTCCAGTAGAAGTAAAGTTCGCTAAGCTACACATAAGAATTTCCATGGGCTGCATATTGACTCAGTGTTAAAATGTAATCTTACCGGTGTTTTATTGGATTTTTATTTATTTTCTTAAACATTTTTCCAATTACATTTTCATCCGGTTTGGTGCACACCCAAGAGGGTTGGTGGACTGTGCGGGCGGCTGCATGTTGGACATCTTTGTACTCCATCATCTTCTAAGTTCAAAACAGTTTTTTATGGAAATAAAGGAAGACCTGTATAATCGGAGATGTATTTAATATTTATGGCTGGATCACAGAAATATAGTGAAAGGGATGGTAATACCTAAATTCTCTAATTTGGGGCTATATCAATCAAATGACCAAGGGGATTGTTTAAAGAGCTTGACCAAAGAATAATACAGCCCAAGATGGAGAAATAAAAAGTCAGGAATATGAAGGGAAATAAGATAAAAAGTAGGAATGAAGGCTGGCTTGCATTACCCATAATTAACTAAAAGTATTTGATATTGATTTAAAAAATTAGAAATTGGTCTAGAACTTGAGGCAAATGAATATAGTAATCTTTAAGCTGATGAACCCAAGAATATCAGTTGTCAAGGGAGGGGTTATATTTGACAAGCTCAAACAAGCTTAGAGCAGAGCTTCTTAGCCATTTTGTGGGTGCTGGGCCCCCTGGGCTGCAGTCTGGTAGAGCCGATGGATTCCTTTGTAGAATCATGTCTTTAAATGCATAAAAATAAAATAAGAAAACCAATTCTATTGAAACAAATACAGTGATCGAGTTCAGAGACCCAGGTTAGGAATCTTGGCATTAGATCAGTGATCAGTTTATACCATATTCCATAATCCTAAATAATCAAGATAAATGGAAGGTTTTTATATCAAAACTACAGCAAAGACTCCCTAACAAACCGACGACTAGAGGAGGTTATAAAATGCAAAAAGACAAATTATATTTCATCTGTAAAATAGAAAATTGGAAGGGATAGTCCTTTCTCATTTCTCTATCATCTTACAAACCAAAAGATAATCTTAGGTTGAAAAGTACAGGCTTTTTGACAGTGGTGGTGGTGGTGGTAAAGGTGGTGACAGAAGGGCCTTGAAAAATGCATAACGAATAAGGATATCTTACCCTTGGAGTAAGAGATAAAATGGTGCAACTCCTCCCCCTATTCCCACTCCCACCCCTTTATTTTTAGAAATAGGAAAACAAAGCTTAACATGCTTTCCCAGAGTCACATGGCTGCTAAGGAGTGGATCTTGTGGCAAACCCAAGTCTTCTACCAAAAATAAAGCATATATGTCTTTGTCACACTTTATGGTCTTTTTTTGCAAAGCCCATTCACAATCATTATCTTTTTATTTGTCCTCAACAGCAGTAAAAGAGAACTGATCAGGGCTAATTTTTTCAGATGAGGAAACTGAGGCCCAATTGGGCTCAAGTGAGCCAACAGATAGCACAGCCAATGAACGTCAGTGTTTTCCTGCTAACTAGTAGCTAGTCAAAGTATAAGTTTTTGTGAAGCTATGCTGAGCTGATCTGAAACATGTATCATAGGTGGCTTTGAATATTTTCCCTAATTTCCTTCTCCTTTTTGAAAGGCTCAGGGGAAGAGGGAGGGGTTAAAAAGAGCTTCCCTCCCTGAGGGAAGGAAGGGGGAAATTCCGTGGCAGTTGGTAATAGGAGGTTGGTGTGGGGGTAGGGAGGGACAGTCCTCATGTGTGAAGATTGGGGAACATGGCTGAGGTGGAGTCAGGGAGGTTGAAAAGAATGAGGAACAGGGCTCAGGTCAAATAAAAAAAAAAGACAAAACCCTCCCAACCCTTCCCCCAGAATGAAGAATGATCCCAGAGAAGAGGCCTGTGTTGTCTAGAATCTGGAGAAACTGCAGTTCCTATCCAACCTTAGACGCTTAGTGAGAGCCCCCAGTCATCCTCAAAACCTGTTTCCATATGAGTGAAATGAGACTAAGCATTCGCATGAGCATCTTCCTTACCACTGGTTGGGAGGTTCAAATATGATAAGATTCACAAAAGCCCCTTGGTAAACCTTGAAGCACCATATGAATGCCCCTTAGGAATATAAGGCAAAAACATGTTCTCTCAATGGAAAGGAAAATGCTCGATGATTGAGTCTGAGCACAAGATTTTAGAACTTAGTCTTAAGATGAAGAGGTAGTTGGAAATGAGCAAGGAGATTGTCTTCTGCCCTAGCTAGACCATGGCTGGAATGCTCTTCAAAGGAAATGGGGTGTCGTTGGGTCCCTCCTCCCTGGAAGACTTCAATTAGGGGTCAGATGATCACTTGTGAGGGAGGTTGTGGTGAGGTATCCTGAGGCTCAGGGCTGGCTTGAACCAGAGGGCCTCTGACTTTCCTTCTAGCTCTGAGATTCTGGGATTCTGGGAGTGCCTGGTCCTTTGAGAGGACAGCTAGAAAAACAGCAGTACCGCAGAGAGTCCAGCTTAAGTTCCTGAGTGTTTATTTGCTCCCTATGTCTATCTCACTGCTGATTGGTTTTGAGCATCTTTTTCATATGGTGTGAGATAGTGCATAAGAGGTTGGTTCTCAGAGTCAGGAAGACTTGGGCCCAGGTCCCACATCTGATACATACTAGCTGTGTAACCATGGATGAATCACTTAGGCTGTTCAAGGTACCTGGGGTAGCTCTCGAAGATTATAAATTACAGACATATCACCAGCCTGCATTGGTGGAGTGTGTTTTCCGACTGGGAGTTCCTCTTACTGATGAAATCCCAAATGGACCAAAGACACGATTATTTTTTTTTCTTAAAATATCCTTACTCAGTAATGGGATTTCTTTATACTGAGCTGTGAATATCTTTCACAAATTCTTTCCTTTGCCTGACTGGTTAGACATACTTGACCAACTGGTAGCCACCTGCAGCAGACCCATTAGAATGGGAGAACAAACAGGTTGGTGGGGTCATCCTGAACTTCTATCTAGGGTCACAACTTGGGGAGGGGAGTGATTAACAAAATCATTGTCCCATGCCAGGGTTTGGGTTCAGTCATCCTTAATTCTCTAGATAACTTGAGGGCCATATTTATCTCTAGGGTCTTGTTTGAATGGGAAGGAGTAGGAGCATCAGGTTATCTGGTAGAAAATTGTTCTTCCTCCTTGTGGGAAGGGCCTGTTGGCTGTTTTTGTATCCCCAGCACCTAGTCAAGATCCCTGAATATAACAAGCATTTAATAGGTACATTGACCTCAGTGGGTTGTCTATACCACTGGATGGAACGCATCTCTCCTTGAGGAGAATTTTAGCTATGAATCTCCTGGTTCAGATGGAGTATGAACCTTGTGGGGTGAGTTATATTTTCTACTTAAGTAGAGATTACATCAACTCAGAACCCCTGCTTTGCACATGTGCTAGGAAAAGTGAAGACTAAAAGGAACGAAAGTCATTCTTGGGTGGTCATTTTTGGACATGACTATTTGGATGGTACTTCAAGGGACCAAAACAAATCCCTCATAGATTCCCTCCCCTCTCTGGTAAAGCACTTTTGCTGATGTCTCTTATCCACTTCCTTAAATCTCACAGTTAGAAATTCATCCCTTTGGCTTCAGATCTTATAGCCTACAGAAATACAAACACCCCTGGGAAGTATGACATTTCATTTCCAGATGTGTGAGCTTTGAGTAATGTCCTATGAATCAGTTTTGCTCCAGCCTGAGGTGGAGAAGCCAGGTTCATGGCCTCATTGGTTTAGGGCCATTTACATATCATCTAGTCCAATCCTCTCATTTTTCATATAAAAAGAATTAGACCCAGAGAGGTTTAAATGCCTTAGGTTTAAATATCTGACCCCAGGGCTCACAGGTCCTTTGACTCCAAATCAAACACTTTTTCCACTGACCTTTATGTTGGGTTTGAGGGAAAGGGGCCTAGCTGTGTGTGGAAGGTGGGTTATCAGTGAGAGGGCATAGATGGGCAGCAGAAGACAGATGGAGAGGCTGTTATGGTCAAGAAATAGTTAAATAATACTTTATGGAATTAGAAATCAGCCTAGTGAAACTCTATGGTATACAGCCAAGTGAAACTTTATGATAATTAGCCAAATGAAACTCTATGAACCTGGGAAGCCTCCCTAGAGTGATTTATCTTTACCTGGGAGGCCAGCCTAGAGTAATTTATCTTTTTCTTGCTTGGTTGCCGTGCCCTGTGCCCCTCCGCTTACCCCCTCTGCTTGCCTTAGTAACCGCTTGTTTGTATCTATATGACAACCTGCTTAGTAACCAATTGTGTTAGTTAGATATGTAAACCTAATGAAATGTATAAAACGTTCCTCACCCCTGAGTTCTGGGCTGCTCGCCCTTCAATTGGCATGGAGTAGCCCCAGCTGGTAAATTAAAGCTCCTTAAAACTTTTAATTCGGACTCTGTGGTCACTTTGTTAAGACTCGTCAAGTCATGTCATTTCAAGGCTAGGCTGCTGAAGAACAGCTGTAGCTCCTGCCACGTGGTTTTTCAATAGGGCTAATCCTGGATACTAGATTTGGATTCCAGGTCATCCCTCACAGCTAGCTCCCTAAACCTCATTGTTTAATTCCTTCAATCACAAATCCTCTCCTGGCTGGCAGAAATCAGCTTTCTTTTTGTAGCCACACTTCTGGTGGAAAGGGTGTCCAGCAGGTTGGATTCCAGGTCGTCCCTCACAACGAGCTCCCGAACCCCCGTTGTTTAGTTTCTTCCATCACAAATCCTTTCTTGGCTGGCAGAAATCAGCTTTCTTTTTGTAGCCACACTCCTGGTGGGAAGGGTGTCCCACAGGGAGTATTATTTCTAGTCTCTCTTACACAGCAAGGGTAGCTGGGTCTACTTGGTATTATTTCAGGTGCCCACCAGGGCCTAACAGCTTCCAAATGCTTTCTCTATTCACTGGTGGCTGCCACAAACCAGATTAATGGAGCTTTCTTCATTGGATCTAGAGCCTCATTGCCTCAGTGACCCAAGAGGAGGAAGGACAGAGGTTAGAATAGAATACTGAGGAGCCATTTTGAATTGGACCCCTCCTAGCTAGAGAATCAAACCAACTGTATGGTTCATTATCACTGTTCCTTCAAGTAATGGATCTCAATTTACTTACTGTCATGGGATATTTTGAGGTCTAAGTAAATATGATAAATATTATAAAATAAATCTCCATTGGATTGATTTTTTTTTTTTTACCTCAGTGGGATGCTGAAATAGATGGGATTCCTTGTTGGCTGGGAATGAATGGATTCAAACTTTTTTTTTTTCTGATGCCAAAGTAAGGGGTCCTTTCTTCTCCTAGCTGTGATTCAGTTCATTGCAGAGAGAAGGCAGCAGGTGAGGGGAGACTAATGAATCAGGCAGAAGAAAAGAAGAAATTGGGTATGAGAAAAACTCCCCCTTCCCAGTTAGAGGCTAGAATACATTTAAGGGTGTTAAGCTTATTTCTTGGGAGCACCACCCACTTGAGTACGGTGTCACTTCCCTTATCCCCCCTCTTTGGGGTGTTCTGTTCCCTCTTGCTAAAAGGGCTTTTGTTACCCTGGAGACAAGAACTCTCCCATCAGTCGACATCCTCTTGGGATTGTTGAATTGAAAGCTGAAAGGGACCTGAGAGTTCATCTAGTGTAGTCCCTTCATTTTACAGATGGGGAAACTGAGGTCTCCCAAGAGGCCAAGTGACTTGTCCATGATCACACAGGTAGGAAAAAGCAGAGTCAGGATTCAAACCCAGGTCCTCTGACTCCAAATCCAGCACTCTTTCCACTGCCCCGCTGTCCATCCAGGCCCCCTTCAGAAAGGCACATGCTAGGAATTTTTCAGGCAAGAGGAAAGCTTTACATTCTGCCTAAGGACATAGTTTTACTCTTTTGATAGGGAGTGGGGTGGGAGGCCAATAACCAGTGCTCCCTGTTCAGCCTCCTGTGCCTGGGGGGCTGGGCTTTGGGGTTGCAACAATTAGGCTGGGTGGACTGCCCTGCCCTAACTGAGCCTCCATCCGCCATCCCCTCTTGCGCCCCCTCAGACTCTGATACTGATCCTGGCAGTAATCCTGCTTTCCATGTCCGCTCTCAGAGTCCAGTGACTGGCTCACTGGGTTATGCAGAGCCACTTCTGGGTGCCAAGGGCCTCAGACAGCCCTCGCATCATGGCCCCTGCTCCTTAGAGGCCCACAACACTGGTGAGGGTGACCCAGGCTTGTAGTTGTGGAGGGTCAGCCCACCAAGGTGGCCACTCCTCAGCCTGCCTGTCCCATGGCTCTTGCCTCCTCTCTCCAGAATACTAGCCCTGGTCTCGCTTCTCTACCTATACTCTGGTGCCTATAGTAGCTCACCGCACTGTTTTCTCCTTTTTAAATCTTTCCTTGAGGCTTTTGAGTCTTTGGAGGGTCTAGGACCAGCCTGGGGGGGGTCCTCCCCCTGAAGCCTTCATCTGTCTCTTCCTGGAGACAGCAGGGAGGGGAAAGGTGGCTTCCAAAGGCCCCTGTGGGGCCACACTTTGCTCTCTGCGATGGCAACATCCTGGGGCGGAGTGACGGACTCTGCAAGGTGCTTTTCAAACACGTCTCTTTGTCCGTGTGTGCATCGGGCCCCAGACTGTCAGGGGGAGGAGCAGGCAGAGCCACTCTGGTGAGAGTCCCGCCAGCGCCTCCTGCCTTTCCAGATACTGACTTCTGGTTGGAGTCCCTCAAGCCTGGATGATTCGCTTCAACAAGCATTTATTAAGCACCAGCTGTGTGCTGGGCACCGTGCTAGGTTCTGGGAACAAAGATGTCCAAAACGGGAGGGGCAGAGCCAAGATGGCGGCATAGGAGCAGCAACATATCGCAGCTCTCACATAGCCACCCCAAAATACCCATAAAATATGACTCTAAACTAATCCTAGAACTCCAAAACGCACACAAATATACTTTTCACTAAAGTGAGCCCGGCTACGAGGAACCATATCAGCACTGGGAACCGAAACCAGCCTGGCCTGAAGCTGGGGCTGTGCCCAGGGGGCGGCTGGATGAGAGGAGCCGAGCGCTGGCTGGAGCTTTGGGTGAGTGGATTGGCGGCAGCTGCGGCAGTGTCCAGAACTAGATCAGTGGAGCTTGCGAGGTTGGTCGTGGGAGAAAAGCAGTCTGGCTGAAACGCCTCCAGGGCTGAGAAGCAAAAGGTGGAGGTTCTGCACCCGCCTCCACATTGCAGCTTCAGCGCTCTCGGCCTGCAGACTGCAGGGGGACCAAGCCATCGTTCAGAGGGCAAGTGCTCTTGCCTTGAGCAGCCTGGATCCAGATTGCGATCTTGGGCTTTGGTCCTGTGGTCCTTTTTCCGTCAGTGAGCCAGAAGTGGGGGAGGGACCCAGCAACTTCCTGAGAGCTCCGGCAGCTGGGAGGACCCCAGCGATTTGGGACAGAGCTTTCCCCTCTGCAAGCAGAGCTCTACAGAGATTAAAAAAAAACAAACAAACCACGAACTGACCAACCATGAAAAAGAATAAGCATAAGAAGCAAAGTAAGAACAGCAACCAAACCCTAGATTTCTTCTTTGGGGAAAAGAAGGACCAAGGCAGAGAGAGGGAGGAGGAGAGCGCAGCCAGAGCTCCCGGACCAGGGGCTTTCAATAAACATGAAGATTGCCTTAAAGCTAGATATCAGCTGAAGAAGGGTTTTGAAAACCAAATGAGAAAAGTGGAAGAAAAATTGGGAAGAGAAATTAGAACGTTGCAAGAAAGTCATGAAAAGAGAGTCAGCAATCTGACTGAAGAAATTAACACCCTAAAAAATAGATTAACTCAAATGACAAAAGAGGCCCAAAAAGCCAATGAGGAGAAGAATGCCTTAAAAAGTCAACCTTGCCAGATGGAGAAAGAATCTCAAAAGC
>JAQQSU010010523.1:0-12408 GCA_028627135.1 Pseudochirops cupreus | reverse complement strand
ATGGCTGTTTTGGGGTGGTGGGCGGGGGAAAGACGGGGAGAAAAGATGTAACTCAAAAAAATTTAATAAAGAATCTCATATTAAAAAAAAAAAGAAAGTGAAGTTATTAATGGAAGAAATCATGGTTTTGTATTTCTTTTGAGTCCTCAGTGCCTAGTACAATATAAGTATTTAATTAATACAAAGTTGCTAAAAACAAATGTTTCTCTGGTGATATTATAAGGCTATAAACCATGAAATGACACAATCTAATGAGAATATGATTAGAATATAAAGTGTATATTATAATCTATTTATAGCTAAAATTATGAATATAATCCAAACTATAAATCTCTCCAATGGAAAGAGAAAAACTCAAGGTAATTGAAAGTAGACTGCAATTATAATTTGCATTATACAATGTAGAACAAAATTATTCAAGACATTTGATGAAAAATGGAAGTTGGCTGGTCAGATAACAAGAATTAAAAAAAAAAGGCAGAGAGCTATATTCATATATATTTTTATCTCTCAGATACTAGGTCCCCGATGGAGGATGTAGGAGGAAACATGGTCAAGAATTAAATCAGATGAGAAGACCTATTGGCTTTGTGATTTGTACTAAGGAAAAGAATATTCCTAGGGATGGAAACACAGATCTACCAAATACCAAAGAACTTAAATAATAAGTATATATGTTGACTTATCAATAGTTTCTGAAATCACTAATCCTTTCATTTGTTTTATTTTTAAAATTTTCTGCTATATTGCATAAAAAGGCATGGGGGAAATTCTGTCTTATGGAAAGTCTGTAAGTAAAAATACAAACCTTCCAGGAATTTCAAATGTGCCATGTTGTATTTAAAAATATGCCTAGATACCCCTCCCGAAATGAAGTACTTGGTAAGACATTTTGCTATTAATAATTATGTGGAATTTACACTTTTAAAAGGAATTGTTATGGAATTAATTTATCAATAAAACATTTTTTCCACAAAAAAAATGATCATACAGTATTGGTCTATACTGGTGCATTGCATTTTATTACTATAATTTTAGACTATGATTTTCAGCTTTAATTTCTGTATGGATAACTATTTGTTGTTGTTCAGTTGTTTCAGTCATTTCTGATTGTTCATGACACCATTTGGGTTTTTCTTGGCCAAGATACTAGAGTGGCTTGCCATTTCTTTCTCCAGTTCATTTTACAGATGAAGAACTGAGGCAAACAGGGTTAAGTGACTTGCCCAGGGTCACACAGCTAGTAAGAGTCTGAGGCCCGATCTGAAACCAGGTCCTCCTGACTCCAGGGCCAGCACTCTATATACTGTGCCAAATAGCTGTACCTACAAAAAAAACCCCCAAAACTATAAAATACTCTTTAGTGCTTAAGGAAGAACAGTAAAGATATTTTGTGATTAACTATCTATATTTCTTTCTATGAATAACAAAATCTAAAGCACGATGGTTGCATGGAGAAACAATCTAAGTGATGATGCTTATCATTGCATCTGGTAGAAATGATGTCAGTCTGAGACACCATCATTCTCATTTCACCCAAGCCAACACATGTCTGGCTTATGGTAACTAAAAGTTAAGAGAAAAGTCTGTTCAAAGAAAACCTTAGTAAATTATTTTATCCATTGAGACAGTAATAAATATTTGAATGGTTCTGCAGACAATATTTTGCAGGATCATCAGTCACAAAGTGATTGTATATAATGTGGAGAAAATGATGAGGCAGTATGGTACAATGGAGAGAGAACCGAGTCTGGCTGAACTGGGTTCAAATCATACCTCAGAATTTAGGCAAGTCATTTCCCCATTCTGCATCTCATAGGAGGGTGTATGAACTTGATGCATTTAACATCCCTTCCATCTCTAAAGCTGTAATTCTATATAATAATAGGTTTCAATTGATTAATTAACTTTATTTTCATAATTCTTAGATTCTTTTTTAAAAAGTTATAAAATAGATACACAATAGCTTAAAAAACACTTAGATGGAGAAGTAACATAGAAAATGTTACTGCCTCAAATGACGGTAATTATTTCTATATTCACCCCTCCAACCACTGCCTTGCATATAGCTGGTGGTTAGTAAATGAGTATTGAGTTACATCTATTTCATTTAGTTCTTTGCTTCTCACTAGTAATAATCTGCCATAGTAACTATTTGGATTTAGAAGGAAAATGTTCAAATTCCATCAATATGGGAGAGCAAGTGACAGCAAAGTATCCAGCTTCAACCCCCCACCCCCAGAATAGTTTTAAAATGCTTCTTAGAAATTATATAAATAATTTCAGAATTAGCCTAGGCCAGAAGGGGTTCAATAAAAGAGTCTAAATACAGAAGAGCATTTCAGATAAGAAAAAGGCAGACAAATAAGGAAGTAAGCAAGCGACAACAAAAATATAAATCTCACACCATGATCAAATCTATGGATTAAGAGATACAGAGAGAAATAACCAGATAAAAATAAAAAATTAACTTCAACACTAGTCTAAAAATTGAAATTGGTTCTAGATGAAATAAATGTGTTTAAAGTATCCAAAATGTGAACTAATGATCTTAAAGAAAGATCCACAACCTGGATCCATCTAATTTTAGTAAAGCATGATCTGTCATCAGCAATATTGGAAGACAAAATAACAGCAACATGTAGTTTTATATTCCAGTGTCTCACTAATCTGTCTATCTCCCTTTATGAAGATTTCTGGGCTCCTCAGGTTCCCACAGAGATGAAAGATGATGCAGAAGTATCAGTTACATACAGAAATACAGAAAGGATTATGACAGAAAAGTCACAATACAACCTAGAAGAATCCTGAGGTGTTGCTTAGCGTGCAGAGATTTAAACAACTCAATCAGGTTCACAAAGCCAGTTAGTTATCAAAGTTGGAATTTCAACCCAGGACTTCCTGATTTAAAGCTTAAAACTTTATATACTAAGTCATACTATCAAACAATTAAGCAAACCCACACACTAAAAAAAGTTTGGGTTTTTTTGTCTGTTTTTTTTAATATCACCTATAAATTAAGGGGGGAAATGATAAAGAAACACATCAAGAATATTTAACATTTTGGAATGAATTTAGTAATGTGTGTGTGTGACATCATACAATTTCTTGAATAACTAATGAAAAACTTTTAATAGAAACAAAAGAAAAATAAGCTAAAAAAAGAGAGATATTAAGTGTTCACAGTTAGGTCTACCACTTTGGTAAAAATATAAATATTTTCGAAATTTATCATTAGCTAGGAAAAATTCAAAAATATCTAAGATAGTTAGATAATATTGAGTAGAGAAAAGAAATCAAAATCCAAAGATCAATGCATGATTAATTAGGCACTTAAAGACCACAACAAATTAATATGATTTGGTTCCATCATGGTTAAAGAGTTCCTACTAGATCATCCAACAATGTGGGCTCTTCTACTCTGACGTCAGTGAACACACTTTTCAAATGGAATTAACCTCCAATGGTAAGTCACCGGATATTCCTGTAGTAGTAATTTTAGTTGCAGTTTTGGACAGTCTATTAGTAATTGTTTCTGTTATATCATTCACCAGCCTTGAAACTAATATTGAAATCCAGCAAAGGGCCATGATCATAGCTGTGGAATTGCAGAATTAAACAAGTTTGGATCCCGAAGAGTCCATAAAAATCACCTAATTTGAACTCCTTATTTGAAAAATGACAATACTGAGACCCAGAAGTGCAAAATAACTTTCTCAAATTCACACAGCTAGATAATGACAGAGCATAAACCCAAACCTGTCAGTTCTTGCTCTCAAGAGGATGGAGCTTTAAGCACACTGGTGATTAGGAGCAATCAATCCTGGAGGGAAAGAAGATGCCTATGGGAGAAAGGCTATGGTCTAAGCAGAGAGTCGAAAGGGTAAACAATGTCACAACACAAGTTGACAACAGGAAGTTCTAACTGGCAGGGGCATTTAGGAAAGGTTTTGTAGAGATGGTAGAATATAAGGGAAATTTAAAAAGATGAGGATAAGAACTCAATATATGAAAAAGGAGATGGAAGTCTTTCCATGCATTGGCAACAAACTGATAAAAGTATGGAAGCTAGAAAGTATGAAGAAGGAATAGCATGTCCTCAAGTTTGATGAATAGAAATGATGTTTCAAAGGGAGCCACATGAAGTATTGTAGGGGCAAAAAGGAAGGGCAGGGGGACTGTTTAAAATCTAAATCCCAACCAAAGGAGCCTGAACTAGGTAGGAATCTACTGAAGATTACTAAGCAAAAAAGTGACATAAACAATGCATGCTCTTTGACTCTTCATGTTTCATCTGCAGAAACTGTAGTCAGTTCAATAACTTAAGGTAGGTAATGCATATCATCAGATAACAGACACTGGAACTTGAAGAGACTTCAAGATTCCTTTAATACAGTCTCCTAATCTTATACGTGAGACAGCTAAAACATAAAGATAGCTTAAGAGCCTTATCTATAGTTAAAACAGTCAACACCAGAGCTCTACAGACTAGAAATGTCAACTCCAAATCTACTCCTCTTTCTTCTATGTCACAAGATTTCTTTAACTGAGAGAACACCAAAGTTCATATCTTATTACACTGGCCCTGTTGATGGAAAACCACTCAACTGATTATTCTTTTCAAATAAGAACTGGAGTTTTTTTTTTCTTTTTAAGAAGGGCTATGATTAGGGCCAAGTCCTTTTAACAAATCAATATAACTTCTAGTAGTTGCCTCTAGCACTAAGAGGTTAAGTGACTTACTCAAGGTCATACCACTAGTTTGAAGTAGGAGGTGAATCCCCTGTCTTCTTGTATTTGAAGAAAGCTCTCCACTATTATATCTTAAAAACAACAGCATAACTACCTAATTAGAAATAATCATATAAAATATACACTAACATTGCAGCTGGACTTTTCAATTACCCCCATGTCATATGCCAAATAAGTCTGTTAAATAGGTACCTTTCCAATACTTAATTTGCTGTTTCATTTTATACTATAATGAATTTCCAGTATTAATCTTAATGTGTTATGGAAGCAATTACTTAAAATTTCAATTAAGTAAAATGTTGGTAAAGTATAATTCTTATGATAATGCTACTTACAGGATGGAGGGGGAGAATCTAATTATTACAGAATATAAATGACAATTTGCATTTCAGAATGAACATATTTGTTTTCTTAACTAACATATTTTGGCATAAATTTTATATTCTATAACAAAACATTTTGACTTATGAGGCAAATTGCCTCTTCTGATTCATTATTTATTTCACCAAGGAATTTTCATTTTACATTTAGTTATCAAAAATGCAGTCAAGTACACATTAAGACTATTAACATCTTTTCTGAACTGCATCTACAAAGTAACAATTTGTACACTTTCCTATTACTCAACTTACACATCTAATAATAATAATAGATCTGTTCCTATTTGTTGAAAAATGATAGCAAGCTAGGCAAGTCTAAGTCTAAACAAATTAAAATTAAAAAGTAGTCACCATGTTCTGATCTATAGATACTGATGAACAGGGTGAAGACAACTTATGGGAAAATAAGTATGTGGAATTGAGAATGGATAATATCAGCATGACAATTCCTATGTTCAAATCATTTCTTTGGACTGCTGGACAGGCCCAAGAGAAAGACAATATAAAACAATATTTTTCTTTCTTTCAAAGAGATATAGTCTTGGTCGTCAACAAATTAGGAGTTAAAGACCTATGCAAGGTGAATTAGATGTTTGCTCCTTAGAGAGAGTGAAAATTTGTTCACAGAATTCCCATTAGCTTTGAAAGCAAAAGTCACTGTTGGATTCCTAAGTGACTCTGTTCCAGAGTTCAGGTGCAATTGTTGTCATAACAAGAACAACTTGTCCTCATTACCATTACCTAATTATTTTATGCTAATAGAGTTTCAAAAACATTCCATCTGTTGCCACAGTTTTGCTTTGGTACCTGAGTTATTTACTTGGGTAGAGTTCAAAAGGTAACCGTACCTCCTTATACTCAGAGAAAGAGGCAGCCAACAAAACTACTTGATGTAGTCAATGGAAAACAGTCATAGTGGAATGAGTAACAACTTCAATTACCATTTTGATTACCAAATATCTGCTAAGCACAGATAAATAAGCAGGTTCCATTCATATCATACTATGTTTTGTGCCTGCAACCTAACAGTTTACTATTCAAAGCAGGAATTTTTAGCCTTAACTCTTACCCTCTTTTTAAAAAAATGTATTATGATAAATTTATCTCAATTGGTTCCCTTTTTAATTTAATTTTATGGATGTAAAATATTTTTATAAGAAGTTTATTAGTTGCATTAAATCCCCAAAGTACTATGATAAAAAAATGTAATCTAAAGCAATCCATCACAAATAGATTCTTCACAATCTCATGCTCCCTGAATGGGATCCCTCAATTAATATACAGACAGAAAATAAACTTTTTTTTCTTTTTTCCCAAAGAAATTTTTTAAAAAAGGGACATACAAGTCTATAAGGGGCAACACATATATAAACAATAAAATTACGAAATAAATTTTAAACAGGTCAAATGGAAATACACCAAAGCACAATACAAAGAGTTACCATAAAAGAGAAGGTAGCTTTCCCATGTCTAGTCCACTTGGATAGGAAAAGATCATAAAGCAGGTAGGATTGCAGATATCCTTGAAGGAGATAATAAAGGGTATATAGTAGGAACAACATTCTTTTGACATCAAGGAATATATGAGAAAATACATGTTCTGAAGGATTTTAGGTTAAGTTGGATTGAATGAATCAAGTGTAGTCTATATCTATGAGGACCTACAACTATAAATCTATTTCCCTGGATATTTGAGTAGTTTCTCTAGTAAATGTGGAAGTAATTTAGAACCATAGGTTTAGGGGCAGAAGGGAATATAGAAATTATTTAATCCAATCTACTTACTTCCTAGGCATAGATATAAAGATAGGGAAACAATAATTTATATAAGGTGACACAGGTGATTAATAAAAAGTAAGGACTTGAATCCCTGATTCTCAATCTATCACCTGACTCAATCAGCAGCATTTATTAAGTTTCTCTGTGCTAGTAATGATGCTAAGCATTGAAGATAACAAAGAAATGGTAAAAACAAACAAACAAACAAATAAAACATGTGAGTAATAAACCAGCTACACATTTCATTTGCTCATGGGGTTTAAATTCTATTGGATTAATTTCAATCCAAAAATATTTCACAGAAATCATGTGATACCATACCTATTTTTTTTTTTAAAAAATACTAGTTAAGGCAATTTAAAATATTATTTTAATAACAGTCATGGAAATTGTCACTTTCTCTACCAGAATAGCTCTTCAACGATTAACTTGAAGGGATTCGACCTGTCAGCTTTGGCATGAAAACATATTTACTAATCAGAAAAGCAACTATTTAGCAATTAAGTCTAATTGCTGATAATTAAAGGCCTGACGGTATATAATCAGAAGTCATGTTTCTTGTGGATTCTGACTTTTTGAAAAATGGCCAGGATCATCATTATGGATATACATATACAGGTATATGCATAATGAATAAATTTGTGATTCTAATTGTGAAAATGCTTATGGAAGGAAGAGATCATTTAGGGAGAGGCTGTCCATTACAACTGCACATTATAGCCACTCATTTTATGTTGCTTAGTTGACATTCATATCTTCATCATTCTCTCTGGATTCCAAATTTTACTATTTAAAACACATAATAAAACTGAAGATCTTGACAAGTTATGCTGAAATGGACAAATTAAAAAAATAACTCTGTAAAAACTACTATTTGAGGTGCTGAGTATATAAAGACAAAAATGAAAAAAAGATTCTGATCAAAAAAATTTTACAAGTTAATAAGAGAATGAATTGTTGGCCAAATAAAATATCGGGTCTTTGAAAATAAGGTAAAATTCATGTTTTAGTTCCAACGTGGGACTAGTATTGACATATTTAATTTAAATATAATAAATTATATGGAAAGTTTTTGTATTTTTCAACAATTTTGGATAACCTTTTTTGATTAACATTAGACAAAGTTTTGATTTTTATTAACCAATCTTTCTTAAAAACACCACAACTCATTAAATTCTTCTAAAGCAGAAAAATCACACTCCTTTCCAATGTTAAGGAATAATTTAGGTAAAATTCCATAAAAAGTGAGAAGCAGAAGATGACTACGTGTAAAGTGAAGCACAAGTAGCTTTCCAGAAGACTGCTGATGTGAACAGCTTTAAGGTTCTGATCACATAGTATAATGAACTCTCTATTCATCAGCAAAACATTTACAGAAACCAAAGCACAGCATTTACAATGTTATGTAACAACTTATCACTAAAGTGGCCACATAATTTTAAACAAAATATATCATTCAATAATTTAACTCAATCATGCTTAAGAAGCCAGCCTCCCTAAGGGACACAAAGTACAAAGGTCAAAGTTCTTCACCCCTAGGTCACATTGTCTTAATCTCTCAGTCAAAAAGTCTTCTTTCTTTTTGATTGGAGATTAGTTTCCAATCACCCTTAACTCAATCATCCTTAAGAGGCAGAAGGTACAGACTACAAAGTTTTCCCACCCCTAGGCCACAATAAATCATGATCTTCTCAGTCAGCATTAAGTACCTAAAGAGAGGTCTTTTCATCTTGGCTTAAGACTGGCTGTCAGATTCCATGGTTTCTCTTCCATGGTCCCAACTTTTGCCTGAATTTACCCAACTGTCACCTGGATTCAAAGGTAGGCAGTTCTCAGCAACTTGTCCAGTTACCATTCCATATTGAAGCTCACAGTGTCCAGTCCACCTCAAGTCCTTCACAGTTTCTGTTTATGGGAAGACAAAGCTTAACAGAGCCACAACAACATTCATGAACATTGCCAGTGCCATCATCAATTCACTTTCTGCCTGTGAAATCACCATGGGCCCACAAACAAAGTCTAAGAACTCAACACAAATCATCAGTATAGTCCCAGGACCTCTGCAACCCTCCTCCAGGACTTCTGTAAACAGTCAACAAGAAAATCCTCTTTCAGAGCTTCCAGTAAGGTCTCAGGTCTTCTGTACAAGGTATCACAAACACAGATCAACACAAACAAACAGAGTGCTACCACCATAAGTGTTTCCTTCTCAATTCTGCCACCACAAGTGTTCCCTTCTCAGTTCTGCTCTTTCCCAGGTTGGGCTTCTCCTTATATGTGGTCATTAGCTCCTCCCTCCTCCACCCCTTCCTGTTGCATCAACAAGTTCCTCCCACTGCAGGTTTCACAATTTCTGTTTCTTAACAAAGACTTGATATAATCATGGGCAAATCTTGAAAGAAACCTCAACTGAAACAAAGTGCTAAATAATTAAATAGATGAAACAAGGCACTAAGTACTTCTTTGCTTGCCATTACATTACATCAAGAAAATGTGAGTACTTGGTTTATATTTTAACCATGTTCTACTTACATGTTATCCATTACAAGGTATAGTGCAAAGAATCTATCTAGGAAGTTAGTCTTGAAGGGTTATGTTTGGCAAGAAAGATGTAGTGATTGAGATGCAGAGATTTTGTCTCTGTCTCTCAAGTTTAGAGACTTCCCATGAAAAGAGAGACAAAATACATTCCAATGACACCTTTTCACCATGTACCACACACTACTAAAGTACCAGCAGAGACAAAGAGCCCCAAGAGGTATCTGAAGGAAAACAAAAAAAAACATTCTACACTATGAAAGAAACCTATGATACTATGAAGTATGGAAAGGTGAGTATTTACTATTTCTTCCAAGAACAGGAGTTATCATTATTGGAACATAAAGACAGGAAGTATAAAATGTATATAAAGGTACGAGGAAAGAAGATATGGGCAAAAGGGGTAAAAGAAAAAAAAAGTCTAGAACTAGCAGTATTTACAAAGGGGGGAAAAGAATTTTTATGTGGCCACCTTAACCAAGAGAAAAAAAAAATCAAGAGTGGACTACTATGGCTGCCATGACTAGAAGAAAGGAACATTAAGTAATATTTAAGTTATGTAGAAATGTAAATGGGGAAAAAAGTGATGCAGAGTATTACTTTTGTAGATGAGAAATGATCAATGTTAACTGTACATGAGAACAGAAAATATTTAAAGTCAAAATGAAGTTAATTTTCCTCCAGATGCAGAGAAAAGGGGATACATGTAAAACATTTTATATGAGGAAAATTCTTTTCTGTTCATGTTTTTCCAATATGTATACCTGTCTCAACACCAGATCAGATCTGGAGCAGGTGGAATCCTATATGGGAGTACATCATAGAGAAGGAAATATAGTTCAGAGCATAACCCCCAATGTAAAACTACATAGAAGTACAGTGAAGCAGGAAGTGGAAAACTGAATGATAGCAAATGTGTTTGCATTTCTATATGTCAATTTTCAATAGACAGAAGAAGGGAAGGGAATAAGCATTTATGTAGCACCTATAATGTGCTAAGCACTATGCTGAGTATTTTAGAAATATTACCTCCTTTATTCCTCACAGAAACCCTGCAAGGTATCTGCTATGCTATTACTTCCATTTTATAGTTGAGAAAAATGAGGCACAGAGAGGT
Organism: Pseudochirops cupreus; assembly: GCA_028627135.1. Classification (NCBI taxonomy): domain Eukaryota; kingdom Metazoa; phylum Chordata; class Mammalia; order Diprotodontia; family Pseudocheiridae; genus Pseudochirops; species Pseudochirops cupreus. The sequence continues at coordinate 1,842 of JAQQSU010010523.1, read as the reverse complement.
TAAGCACAAAATCATACAAGTAGTAAGTATCTGAGGTTGAAATTAAACTCAGGTCTGACTCTAGGTTCCGCAGTTGATCCACTGTATCACCTAGCTAAAAAAGCCTCTTCAGTCAGTCTGACAACAAACACTAATTAAACAATTATGTGGCTGCTCCTGTGCTAAGTGCTTAGAATTCAAAGAAAGCAAAAATAAAAACAACAAAAAAGATAACCATACAGTGCTTTCAAGGATATACATTCTAATAAAAGAGCTATAGTAGCTTCTAAGACTACTCACCAGCAAGTTTAGCTAAAAGTAAAAAAAAGTCATTCTATTGGATCTACCAGTTTCATAAGTAACAGTGATTTTCCCATGGCAGGGCAGATAGAATGAACGCTTTCCTCCTTTTGGGTGAAACTTGTTGAATGAAAGTCTTTATAGTAAAGACAGAAATAGAGTAAAAAAAAAAAAATTACTAACCTATCTTTATTTTTTTTCTTCTCTGGCTAAATGAGCTATGTTACACAAATATGCAAATAACAAATCTAGTTTCTTAAACAATAAAAAATTAATAGAGTAACAATGTGTCTCATTGGAAAGAGCAGACAATTAGGAGTCAAGATCATGGGTTTTTGGTCCAAGCTCTTCCAATAATATGATGTGGTAATTTATTTGGGTCTCATTTTTTTCATTTGTCAAATGGAACTATTAATATTTGTCATACTTAATTCAGAAGATCATTGGAAACTAGTCCGAGCAAATATGAAGAAAAAAAGTCTTGAAAAGTTATTAATCACCACACAAATGTGAATTATTCTCATCATCACAACTAATATATCATTGCTTAATGAGAATATTTATGTTGTTACTCTACTTACATATGCTTTCAGAGAAATCACCTTCACAAAATATCTCTGATGAACAATATTCCAATTCTCAGTTTGACGTCAACAACATATGTGTATGAAAGTCTTTGTGTTTGCAATGAAGCAGTTTAATGAAAAGAGAGATAATCTTGGAGTCATAAGACCTGGGTCTGATCCCTGGCACTGCTATATAATATGCCCATGGATACATATATGCTATATAATATGCCCATGGATACATATACATAGAATGCATATATATATGTATATATACATACACACACATACATACATGCATAATACACAAATATTGTGTGCACATATGTATACACATGTAAGCAATATGACTATGGACAATTCAACTAAACTCTATCTTGGTCTCTTCAGTAAAATACTGATAATATTTTCCTACTTACTACAAGGTATTATTGTGAAAAACATGATTTTGTATAACTTAAAGTACTCTCTTTATAGTTGCTCATATTGATCAGTTGCTAGTATTTCATATATTCAAGATTGAACTCTGCCATGGGCAAGGAATGCTCACAGTTACTATCTTTACTAATGGAGTCTTCTTAAGAATGAAGGGTGCCTTGGGAACAATAAGGTAAGGTTAATGTTCAAAAATAGCAGCAAATTCCCAACAGTATCAAAAATAACAAAAACAAAAATTAATACTCTATTAGACAATAAGCATCTTAAGATCAGGGACTGTCTTTTGTCTTTGTATCCTTATATTTATTCCAGTACTGGCATGAAGTTTGAATTTATTAAATTCTTATTTATTGAAAAAAAACTAGCTGAGAAATCACTGTACAGGATCTTATATTAACCATTTCCCTAATCACATTTACCTCAGAAATTATAATTTTCATAGACATATCTTGTTCATCATGTTTGTTTATTCAAAACCTGATCTTTAGGGCTTAATAACAGAAACCTCTCAGCCTGGCATTTAAGACCTACACTAGAATCTAACTCCTATCTTCTTTTT
>JAQQSU010010522.1:0-12408 GCA_028627135.1 Pseudochirops cupreus | reverse complement strand
TGTGTAATTTCACATGTTCAGCCTGTATTTGAATGCTTGTCCTTCCAGTGGGGATGGGTGGTGAGGGAGAAGGAGAAAGAATCTGGAATCTGGAGTTCCATAATCAAATGTTATGAATGTGTATCTATCTATCTATCTATCTATCTATCTATCTATCTATCTATCCATCTGTCTGTCTATCTATATGCAATCATTATGATTATTATTGACTACATCCAACTGGAACTTGAGATACACAGGCACTGCAGTTGGGAGATCCATCCTGCCCTACCAAAAAGTGACATAGGAGAGAATAGACTGGGGGAGGGGGGACACACTGGGATGGCTGTTTTGGGACGGTGGGCGGGGGAAAGACAGGGAGAAAATATGTAACTCAAAATCTTGTGGAAATGGATGATGCAAACTATAATAAAATTTTAAAAAAAAGCCTGTGAAAGGTTGAAGCCTGCACACAGTTACCTGTTAAAATCATAATTCAGACACTGAGTCATAACTCAGATATTAAAAATAATAACCATAACATGGACATAATGTCCAGCACATGGTACCAGTACACAAACCTGTGTTTGGGCATTTATTCCACAGCATTGACTTAATGCCTAAGTTTGGAAATAAACTCATTATTAAGTAGAAACCCCGATAGTAATGTGTTTTATACCTTCATCTCCCTTTGTTTGATTTCTGTAAGTTCCACTGAGCTTTCCTGGAGTCTATGTGGGGATCCAATCAGCAATCTGGCCCCTGCCCCAAACTGATGATTTATTAAACTCTTGGCAGGGATCCATCATCCTGCCCCATTGTAAGGGACTGGATTGATTAAACTACTATCTATAATCAATATGGAGCACTTGGCCTCTTCCTTCAGTATTGAACTTGACCTTGAATATAATTGTGTGAGGGAATTCTGGACCTCATAGTAATGGATAGATTATGCCCTCACTGCCTCACCCTGTTAAGTGAAAAAGTATATTTCTTTATCTATTATCTGGAAGCATCTAAAAATTAGTGAATTAGCCTTTCTTTTAGTAAGATTTTAATTTACATGTACGCTCTCTCCCATTCAAGCTGGATGGGGGTAGGTGAAACCCTGTGCTGCATGTTGCACACAGAACATGACCGAATTGATGGAGAGAATGCTAACAGGAGATTGATGTGAGGGTCAGGGCTGATACAAAAACACATTGTTGTTTCAAATGCCCTTTTTGGGACAAATAGATATAATCCTTCTTCTATATCCTTCTTGAAGCTAGGCAGGTAAAGAGTAACCATAATCCATGGCCTTTACCATCTTCCCTCAAGGTGGAAATAGCAATGTCTTGGAGAGAAGTAAGCCAGATTCTAGAGATATCTATCCATGTCACTAGAGAGTTGCATTTAGACTGCTCCTGGGACTACATGTGTCTTATATGGAACAAACACATATCTTACATGCATATTGTACTTTTTGTAAATATTGTTTCACTTCTGCTTTTTTAATTCTGAATCGGTTTGTATCATTTTTCATATTTTCAGAATTCCTCTTATTTGTCATTTTTATTGCACAATAATAAATGTTTATGATCATATCTCCCAGGAGAGAAACCAAGGAGACTGATTCCAGATGGATAAGGTTGACAGATTAGGGTCAGACTATACTTCATTCTTGTACCAAGGTGCTGCAGTAGAATTCCAGACTATCAATGGGGAATAGACTGAGGAATAAAAAGAAGAATGGCTCCTTCTTCATCCTGCCATCCATTTTCAGGAGGGATACATTCACCATCCTCTAGTGAGGTTTCCCTCTGTTTTTATCCACACCTCATGAGCTTCAGAAATGTAGAAGACTGGATCTATTTGTGTGGAGAGAAGGAGAGGGGCAGCTAGGATCAATCCTATTATCCAGTTATTCTCACCCCCTTTTTTAGGTTGTATTAAATTCCCAAAGCTTTACTTACAGTTTTGTGCCTCTTGCATGGTGTGTAAACACCTTATACTTGAAAGGGTTTAGGCTATGATTTATTGTCCAAAATAGCCCACAATGGACATTCAAAAAGTAATAAAGTGTCTCAGAGCCAAATTTCTCAGGCAGATTTCAGTGGAAATTTTGTTTGCTACATAAATATCTAATGTCATTATTTCCTCTTGTTATATTGCAAGGGTTTTTTTTAATGCTTTTCATTATTCCCCCCAAAATTTTCTTGCTTTTTCCAAAATCTTAGTTAAAGTTTGGTCCCCTACCATTAGAAACAGATAAATTTCCCCAATTTCATCTCCTCCAATCATTTCCTTCTCTTGTTCCACCTATCAAATTTTGGTGAAAGAAATTAACTCTGATATATTTTATCCAGTATGGGTATGAGATTTTTCATTCCTACACTACAAGACATTAGATGGCTGATCTGACTACATAATTTTTATATATCCATACATCTCATGTTTGTTTGTACTTCCTAGGCAACATCCTGTTTCTTCTTGCTATGGTATCTCTTTGATTACTTCTAGATCTGGTGTGGTATTTGATTTTTCTACACATTCAAAGAGACTTGGCTTTGTTTCTAGTGCTATGTAAATCCCTCAAAATGAATCTTTCTGTTTACCCAATACTCCACATGATTCAGGAATTTTTTCCTTAATAGTATTTTTGACAATTAAATAAAATGGTAGTTGTCATCATTCATTTTTGTAAAAATTTGAATTCCAAATTTTTTCTCTCTTCCTCCTTCTCTCACCCCCACCCCAGACAGAAAGGAATCTATATAGCTTATACTTACATAATCATGTTAAAAATGTTTCACCATTAGTCATCTCATGAAAGAAGAATCAGAATAAAAGGGAAAAAACACAAGAAATAAAAAATAAAGTGAAAATAATTTGCTTCAATCTGCATTCAAACTCCATATATCTTTCTCTGGATATTGTTTGCATTTTCCATCAGGAGTCTTCTAGAATTGTGTTGGCTTATTGTATTGATCAGAAGAGCTAATTCTATCATAGTTGCTCTGCACAATATTTCTGTTACTGTGTACAGTGTTCTCATGGTTCTGATCACTTTACTTACAATCAGTTCATATAAGCCTTTCCAAGATTTTTCTGAAATTTTCCTGCTCATTTTTTTCTCATAGAATAAAAGTATTCCATTACATTCATGTATCACATCTTATTCAGCCATTCCCCAACTGATGGGCATCTCTTCAATTTCTAATTCTTTGACACCACAAAAAGAGCTGCTATAAATATTTTTATACATGTGAGTCTTTCCCACCCTTTTTTGTTTCTCTTTGAAATACAGACCTAGGAATGGTATTGCTGGATCAAACAGTATGCACAATTTTATAGCCCTTTACCCCTTTGAACATAGTTCCAAATTGCTTTCCAGAAAGGTTGGATGAGTCCACAATTGCACCAACAAAGTATTAGTGTTCCAATTTTCCCACATCTCCAAAAGTTATCATTTTCCTTCTCTGTCATATTAGCCAGTCTAATATTGTGAAGTGGCACATCAAAAGTTGTTTTAATGTGCATTTATCTAATAAATAGTGATTTAGAGGATTTTTTTTCAGATGACTATGGACAACTTTAATTTCTTTACCTGAAAACTGAATTTTCATATCCTTTGACCATTTGGCAATTGGGGAATGACTTGTATTCTTGTAAATTTCACCCAGTTCTCTATATATTTGAGAAATGAGGTTTTTATATATAGCACTGCCAGTAAAAATTGTTGCCCAGATTTCTGCTTTCCTTCTAATGTTGGATACACTGGTTTTGTTTCTGTAAAACCTTTTTTAAAAAAATGAATGTAATCAAAATTATCCACTTTGTATTTCATAATGTTCTCTTATCTCTTTTTTTATCATAAATTCTTCCTTTCTTCTTAGATCTAAGAGGTAAACTGTTCCTTGCTCTCCTAATTTGTTTAAGACATCACCCTTTATGTCTCAATCATGTACCCATTTTGACTTTACCTTGGTATATGGTGTGAGATGTTGGTCTATGCCTAGTTTCTGCCATAGAATTTTCTAGTTTTTTGTTTTCCAGGAATTTTTGTCAAGTAGTTAGTTCTTATTCCAGCGTCTGGAGTCTTTGATTTTATCAAACAATACATTATTATACTCATTGACTACTGTGTTTTATGCACCTAACATAGTTCACTAATACACCTCTCTATTTCTCAGTCAGTACCAAATAACTTTGATAATTGCTGCTTAATAGAAGAATTTTAGATCTGCTACAGCTATGAGATATCTTGTAATAACATCTTTGTGAAGTGCTTCACAAAACACAAAGTGCTCTTATTGTCATTATTACTATGTAGAGATGGAAGGAACTCAGGGTCTATCTTTCTCTTTTTTTTTTCATTGACTTGTTTATTTACTTTTAGTTTACAAGATTCAGTTCCACAATCCCTTGAGTTTCAGATTTTCTTCCCTCCCCCCATGGTGGTGTGCAATCATGTATAGGATCTGCAAATTCTTTCACATTGTACAATACTCTGGTTGTATAGAAGGGTTGTAACCAATGAGTGAACACTGGGAAAAAAGGAACAAAACCAAACATGAAAAAGAACGATAGCATGTATTGCTTCAGGTTCCATTTAAACTTTAGTCTTTCTAGATCTTTCTCTGAATGTAGATATCTCCTTCCATCCTGGGGCTTGTAGAGTTGTCTTATAGCTGTGAGTTGCTGAGAAGAGTCCAGTTTATCAAGGTCAGTCATCACACATACATTGTGTCTGTGATTGTGTACAAATTTTTCCTGGTTCTGCTCTTCTCACTTAGCATCAATTTGTATAAGTCTCTCCAGGTAGTTATGAAGTCCAGCTCCTTCCCATTTCTTATAGCACAATAGTATTCCATTACATTCATATACCATAACTTGTTTAGCCATTCCCCAATTGATGGGCATCCCCTATATTTCCAGTTTTTTGCCGCCACAAAGAGAGCTGCAATAAATATTTTTGTACATATGGGTCCTTTTCCCCCTTCTGTGATCTCTTTGGAATATAACCCCAAAAGTGGTATTGCTGGGTCAAAGGGTAGCAATTATTTATAGCCCTTTGGGCATAGTTCCAGATTGCTCTCCAGAACGGTTGTGTCAGTTCACAACTTCACCAACAATGCATTAGTGTTCCAGTTTTTCCATATCCTCTCCAGCATTTGTCATTTTCCTGTTTTGTCATCTTAGGCAATCTGACTGGTGAGATGTGGTACTTCAAAGTTGTTTTGATTTGAATTTCTCAAATTAATAGTGATTTAGAGCACTTTTCCATATGCTTAAAGATATCTTTAATTTCTGCCTCAGAAAATTGCCTGTTCATATCCTTTGACCATTTATCAATTGGGGAATGACTTGTATTCTTATAAAGGGTTTATCTTTCAATGTCCTTAATTTATAATTGAGGAAACTTAGCCACATGTATATTGAGTGACTAGCCTACAGTCACAGAGATAGTAAGTTGTCAGAGACAAGATTTTACTCAGGTGTTCTGGTTCTAAAACTAGTGTTCTTTCCATAGTACCATATATCTGGCATTAGTATGAAGGATGGATTAGAAGGAAGACAAATAGAAATAAGAAGATAGCTCTCCAGGTGAGTTGTAATATGTTTCTCAGATTGTTGAGGGTGGTAGAGAGCAGGGGACATTTAGGAGAGATATTCCAGAATTCTAATTGACAGGAATGGGTAACTGATTGGGTATAAGCAGTGAAGGAATAATTTTGAAAATGTAATGCTGATGGATCATTGGCCAAATAAACAAAAGCACATTAAAAAGCAATACTTTTGGGTTCAGAATAATTTTTGAAGACAAAAGATAACTAGAGCAGTGAATATCCAAGAAAAGAGTAGACTGTGACTGAATTATTATCAGGTGGGAGAGGAGGAAGAGAAAAGACATGGCTATTGGATTTTTTCATGATACCTCACAGAAAATAGCTGAGGGCTCATACTGTTTGCTTTGGGGAGTTGATAGGAATTTGCTATTTGTAGTTCAAATTCACATAGATAAGTTATGTCAAATATCACAATAAAAGGTTAAGAAGGCCCCAGGAAAAGGAATAAATAAATCCTTGCTCAGGGACTAGCATTAATGGAAGCACCAGAGTAATGAAAAAGACAAAATACAAGAAGTTACCATCTGATATCTGATAAGAAACTCTATTTACAGTGAGTATTCAGGAGGGGACATAGTACTCACATATAACTTTCCTTTCCCTTGTCCTAGACTTAAAAATATGAGGTCCTCCAGCATTAATCCCAGTAGAGACTAAAATGGAAGGCACATTACCCATATAGCCCTCCTGCATTCCTCCTGAATAAGTAATAGTTCTTCTGTATTCTGTTAATTAATTTAACAGAATTTTGCATTGAAAAAAAATATATATATTTGATTCCATAGGTGTTGAGTATTCCCAGTGAAGAAATTCCATCCATTAATACAGATAAGCAATTCCTCTGCACTTACCATCTTAAAGATCTTCTTAAATCACAGAGAGATTGAGGTTATTTGGCCAGGGCCATTTAAGCAATATGAATTAGAGTAGGACTTGAAACCAACTTGACTATAAAGCCAGCTTTCTGTCTACCATCCGTATAAGTCTGCTGTCATTACCAAGGATCAAAGTAGATGGATACTATTAATACAAAGAAGTCATGAGGGGCTCATATCAATGATGCAAATGCCATTGTTTTTGCATTTATCATAGCCCTGATTCCTTGCTAGGACTCTGCTGAAGAGGGACAAGTGAATGAAAGAGCCACGTATTTCCTAGGTGTAGAGGCCCTGTTCACCATTAAACTTTTGTGAAAGATTATCATTAAGCTTCCTGCCAAACAACTATGCAAGAGGAATAGAGAAAATTCAATTCAGTTATATTTTAAAATATTTATTAGGCACCTACTATGTTAATCACTTCCCAGTCTTTTGACTAAGATCATGTTTAATATCTGATATGTCTTTTATCCTTTTATAAATTTAGGGGAGGTTGCTGGTGCAGTGCATAGAGGGCCAGACAGGAGTGAAGAAAACTTATTTCCCTATGTTCAAATCTGGCCTCAGACACTTCCTAGCTATGTGATCCTGGGCAAGTCATGTAACCCTGTTTGCCTCAGTTTACTCATCTGTAAAATGATCTGAAGTAAATGGCAAACCACACCAGGATCTTTGGCAAGAAAACCCCAAATGGCATCACAAAGAGTCAGACACAACTGAAATAACTGAACAACAATAACATGTTCAAAGTTTTTTTTCTAGATTTTACTAAATCAAAGGCAAAAATAAAATGGCTCTTGTTCTTAAGGACCTTACCCTCTAAGGGATAGAAAAAACAAATATTCAGATAATTATATGATTCAAGGGGAAATATATCATTAAATGGAGATACCAGAAAGAGTTTCAAAAAAGAAATAAAATATTTAAGCTGAACCTTTAAGTAAGATGAGTATTTTGAGAGGCAGAACTGAATAAGCAGTTCATTCTAAACATGGGGCACAGCTTGGACAAATGCAGAGATGGGAGATGGGGTGTCAAATCCAGAGAACAGTTATCAGTTCAACTATGCTTGGAGAGAGGACAAGGATAGTGATATAAAAGAAGTCTGGAGAAGTAGGCTGAGCCGGACGGCAAAAGTATTTAGGTGAACTTTTGGAAATTTTTGCTTATTCCTGGAGGCCATGTAAAATCACTGAAAGAAGACTTTGGAATTGATGAATGATATTATCAAAACTATGCCTTAGGGAGATTGTTTTGGTAGCTTGTGGAGGATAGATCAGACAGGGGAGAGACTGAAAGTAGGGCAGTCAATAAAGATGATAGCTCAGGCTAGATCAGAAAGAAGAAAGGTAACCACAGGAGTGGAGGGATGGAATAGTGCCAATATATGAGAGACACTGGAGAAGCTGAATTTGCTGTTGATTTAGAATTTGAAGGGATATCATAGATTTTGAAGTAGAATTCCCTCATTATACAAATGAAGAAACTAAGGCTGTGAGAGCATAAGAGACTTAGCCAAAGTCATACAGAGAGTAAGAAGCAGAACTGGGTTTTGAACTTTAGGCTTCTTACACTACATAGATTGATACTTCCACTATACAATACTACCCCTCAATACATGGCCGTGGATTGGCTGCTAAGAAATAGTAAGGAAGCAATAATAATATGTGGCTACCATTTCTGTGATGCTTTAATTTCCTTTTATTTATCATGGCAATAATCCCCTACAGCAAATTATCATGCAAGTGTTTCATAATTTTTATAAGGGAGGAAAAAGAAACTCATGGAGGTTAAATGATTTCTCCAAGGTAACACGGCTAACAAGTACTAGAACTTAGATTTGATCTCAGCTCTCCAGTCTCCAAAGTCAGTTTTCATTTTACTATCTGCCTAATGACATAAGTTAACTAATCTCTTAAAGACCAAGGTGACTTTGTATTGTCAAAAGGTTCCTTAAAATGCTAGGCAGCCTAGTGAGCACGCAATGCATACTTATTGAATTGTTTTGAATAGAACAGCGTAGAAGCTTTTCTATGATGTTACTTATTAGCAGAGGACTTTCACAGTTAAGCTTTAAGTGCCTCTTCTCAGGAGTATCAAATTCATTTAAGAAACATAAAACAGGAAATTTTTAACTTGATACACCCTGCAAAATAAACAGTTGTACTATGTGAAGCACATTTAGAGTCTGTCAAAGAACTTGAAAACATTTGTAACATGCTGACACCACTGCAAAAATATTTTCCCTTATATTTTCAGTTCTATGTCTTTCATCCCCATCTTTCTTTTATGGATGAGTGATTCAAATATTGATTCGTAAGCACTAGTAAGTAACAAAGAGTATGGGATATTCTTGAAACCTTTCTTGCCCCATTATGAACAAGAAATCAGGTTTTGAAAAACGTGTAATCTTAAATATACATTAAAATAGAATCAAAACACTTAACTCTACTTTCAATTTTTTAAATACAACTTTTCTCTCTGTGTAGGACAATTTGTCTTTATCAATTTTCTAATATCCCAGATAAGTTTACCCTTCATTTTAAGAATATCTAGGATAACTTCTGCAGTATAAAAATTTTAATGTGTTATCCCAGTTTGGCAAAAAAAAAAGTTAGGTTTTATTGTTGTTGATGTTGTTTTTTTAAAGAATATGTATGATACCCCTTTAGTTCTGTAAAATAATGCATGATTTAAGATATTTAAGCTAAAATAGTGTAAAATGCATAGTTTCTAGTATAATCTATTATGCTTATGAGGCAGTCTGCCATGCGAGGTAGCACATGCTGACCCTGGGCGTAGGGAAGCCTGGATTCAAATCTAACTAAAGATAGCTCCTAATGTGTGATACTGGGCAAGTCACTTGTCCTCTCTTAGCCTATTTCTTCATTTATGAGAAAAGGATAAAAATAACTATATCACTTATTTCACATGAAGGTCAAATGAGATAATATGTTTAAAGAATTCTGCAAATCATAAAATCTTAAATAGATTATTATTAGTCTATCCCATAGCTTAGGGATCCATGGCAACACGAGTGCTAGTTAGGGGTACAGTCACCTCATTGGCACCTTAAAAGAATGTTGTCTCAAGTGCAGAAGTTTCAACATAAATTCTCATTTCATTGAAATCTTAAGAATGCCATATTGTTCTCTGGTATGTGGCTGAGAATGCCTTTCTTTGCCTCCTGCCTGGGCCCCCATATTTGGGTTAGGGGTGAATTCTGACTAACTCTCACATGACTTCCTGTTTACTTTCTTGTAATATTACTTGCAGCCCATCTTTTTTTCTTCAAGAAAGATATTTGTCATGGAATTAAGATTGCTAGCTATAGCTGTACTCATTTTTTTTTAACTTGGACTGGATCTTTTCTTGGAGGCTGGCTCACAAAAAGAATAATTCACTATTTTGATTGCTGTCCTTACTCAGAATTTATGCTGGGAAAAACTCACAATACAGATCATGCTTAGGTTTCCACAAATATGAGTAATAAGGTCCTTACCCTCCATAAAAGCTCCCAAGGTAATCAATAGATGTTGCATAGAAGACAACCTTTATTTCTGTATTATACACAGAAAATTAAGAGATTCAAAGGACTATAAAGCCAAGCATGAGCAGCTTGCCAGAGAACTGCTGCTGTGAACAGCTTTAAGCTTCTGATCACATAGTATAGTGAACTCTATATTTATTCAGCAGTAAACTAAAGCAAAACATTCACAGAAACCAAAGTACAACATTCACAATGTTCTAACATAACAGCATATCACTAAAGTAGCCACAGAGTTTTCACCAAAGTAGCCACATAGTTTTAAACAAAAGATATCATTCAGTAAGTCCTTAACTCAATCATCCTTAAGGAGTAAGCCTGCTTAAGGGACACAAAGTACAAAGGTAAAAGTTCTCCACCCCTAGGTAACATTGTCTTAATCTTTCAGTCAAAAAGTCTTCTTTCTTCTTGATTGGAGATTAGTTTCCAATCATACTTAATTCATTCATCCTTAAGGAATACAAGATACAGAAGTACAAAGTTCTCCTACCCCTAGACCACAGTAAATCATGATCTTCTCAATCAGCATTAAGTACCCAAGGAGAGGTCTTCTCATCTCGACTCAAGGCTGGCTCCCAAAATCCGTGGTTCCTCTTCCATAGATCCAGCTCCTAGTTGAATCTACCCAATCATCACCTGGATTCACAGGTAGGCAGCTCTCAGCTTCTCTTCCAGCTCCTTATCCAGTTCCTCCTGCAGTTCCCATTCCATATTGAAGCACACAGTGTCCAGTCCACCTCAAGTCCTTTGCAGTTTCAGTTTTTGGGAAGACAAAGCTTAACAGAGCCAAAAAACAGTCATACATATTGCTGGCACCATTATCAATTCACTTTCTGCCTGTGAAACCAACACAGACCAACAAACGAAGTCTGAGAACTCAATACAAATTGTGAGTGTAATCCTAGCACCTCTGAAACCCTTTTCCAGGACATCTGTAAACAGACAATAAGAAAATCTTCATTCAGGGCTTCCAGTAAGGGTCTAGGGCTTATGTAAAAATATCACAAACACAAAAGAACAGACAAACAGAGTACCTGGCCTCCACAACCTTCCCCTTCTCAGTTTTGCTCTCTCCTAGCTTGGGCTTCTCCTTATATATGGTCATTGACTCTTCCCTGTTCCATCCATTCTTGTTGCATCAACAAGTTCCTCCCTCTGTGGGTTTCACAAGTTCTGTTTCTTAACAAAGATTTTATATATTAATGGGCAAGGCTTAAAAGAAACTTGAACTGCAACAAGGTGCTAAATAATTAAATAGCTGAAACAAGGCCCTAAGTACTTCTTTGCTTGCTGTTACAAGGACTCACAAGAGTCCATAAAGGTATGCAAAACATATACAATAGCATACATGGTAGTAAAGACATCAACTAAAAGATAGTTATCTGGAATGATGTGCTGATATTCTTCTGAATTACTGTCTTTCTCACAGGACATTAAAATGATTCATATTATTCTCTGTGATTTGGGGTCTGCTATATATATTAGACCTGTTATATGTGCAACCCATTTCCTATTACCAACACTCTCTAATTAACTCACTGTAATAGCAGGACATCTCCAAGTCTTGATTTCTTGCCTTTTCTGTCCCATGAAAAGGCTTTACTCATGAAGCATTTCCTAGGAACTTCTTTGCACATGACATCTCATTTTCAGATAGAAAGGAACATGTTGCCAAGGAAATAAAAATTTTCTCTTCTACATCACTGATGTCAAAAAGAATCAAATCTCTATGGGCCACATATTGACTTAGAAAACGAAAAATTAACATGATATATGTTATCTCTTAATTTATTTTGTTTAGCATTTTCCATTTCCATTTTAATCTGGTTTAGCAGCATTTTTGCTGGTTTTTATGTGTCAGATGGACAGTGTATTTGACTCCTCTTCTGGTAAGTTTAGATTCAACAACATAGCTCACACATTCTCTCAGACTATTTGGATGAACACATTCCTGTTTCTACCATGTAATTCTATATGTCCTTAATCATTGTTCTACTTAGTACCATCTCTTTTTGTTTATTGTTTTGTTGTTTTTTTTTGCCAGGGAGAAGGCAGGGTAATTGGGGTTAAGTGACTTGAGCAAGGTCACACAGCTAGTGTCAAGTGTCTGAGGATGGATTTGAACTCAGGTCCTCCTGACTGCAGGGTCAGTGCTATATTCACTGTGCAACCCAGCTGCCCCTACTACCATCTCTTGGAATAGCAAAGTCCATAATCAGATTTCTTGTTTCTTGTCTCTTTTCAGGAATTTTTGAGTATATGTGCTTCTTCTCAAAAGGACTACATTTGGGGGGGGGGCGGAGCCAAGATGGCGGCGTAGAAGCAGCAACATATCGCAGCTCTCACATAGCCACCCCAAAATACCCATAAAATAGGACTCTAAACCAATCCT